>JAPWTK010001225.1:0-71047 GCA_029963805.1 Aromia moschata
TGTGGTTTATAAATTTTGTTTTGCTAGGTCAGATTTTACATTGAATATAAGGATTAATAAATTTTACTGTGTCGAGAAAAATCTTTTAGAATTACTGGTTAAGAATACTACATCTAATGTCATTGTACTATTTCAGAGAAGACTTGGAAATGCTGCTAAGAAGGCCTTATCTAAAATTCCTACCAAAAATTTGAAATCTGAGGATAAGGTACGTAAGCATTTCAATTGAAACAAATACTATTGAGGAAAATACATAATACAAATACAAAAAATCATGAATCCTAATTTAAGATCTCTCTAACACTTTGTTTTTAAATGCATTTTAAAAATATCGATAAAATAGTCTGTTGTCTCGTCAATTCATAATCACAACCGTGTATTTTTTAACGCACTTTTAATCCATTTTCCTAAGTTATTACGTATAGTAGTGCAGTTAGATAGATAGTTACGTAACGTTGTGCGACCTGGTGGCGGCATCTTTGGAACGTATTTGTTCCAGAACTCACGAAATGAATTTTAATTGAGTACATGCATTCAGGGGTACATCACAGTCGCTTAGAATTAAAAGTAACTCTAATAAAATTCATGATATATTTTCGAAACACCGATGAATTTATTCACTTTGTCACAAATGGTAGTATTTTAGACGTTTACACGTGCTACATTTTATTATTTACGGAATACTGACGCCGACAACATAAACACCTCGAACATACTAATAATAATGCTATAGTCTGCCAGACGATCAGGCGAAAAGACGGAAGTATCAGGTGCTCGCCGCCGCCGCCGCCGTGCGCCGCCGCCGGTCGTTAGCTCCTATACTACACCACTGTTTTGCGGCACGATCGGCCAACCCTATTAACTAGTATCGTTTTATTTCAGGAAATGCAAGGGGACTGTGAATGCTGTGCAGTTTGTATAGAACCTTACAAATTATCAGAAACACTTCGGATTCTTCCCTGTGGGTTAGTATTTTCTAAAAATTGATCATGTTTAAAAAAAACTAACTATATGTCTAAAGTTGTGTTAACTATATTTTTTCCAGGCATGAATTCCACAAAAACTGCATAGACCCTTGGCTATTAGAGCACAGGACGTGTCCTATGTGTAAGATGGACATTCTGAAACACTACGGATTCGTGGTCAGTGTAGCACCCTATTCAACAAACTATACCTACTAGTATAGTACTGTAGAACACTTTTCTATCTGTGATTTAGGTGATAGCACATACATAAATACTACCCCCCTTTTGCCATGTTTCGTTCCCTTATTTTACATTTAACACTGGTGGAGGTAATTTGGTTTTTTTTTTATTTCCTGTAGTGTAGTCCTGCTTTGCTTTTCAGTTATGTTTCCCTGTTTTGAGGTTGCAGGATGAACACTCAAAAATAATCCAAATGATATGGCACATCTACATACATCGAGGTCCATTTTGAGGCCATCATTATTTCATATTTATACAAATAATTTCTTTTAAATACCGTTTTATACTAATTATTTCGTATTTGTTTTTGAGTGAATATTCTGTAATGAATGTGCTTGTTTTTAGATAATCTGAGATAGAATAATGTATTATTCATTTGCGGTTCATTGTTGAACATTGCATTAACTATTTTTGTTATAGCATGTAACTTACAATTATTACTATTCACTTAAATGCATTACCATACTTTAAATCTAATTTATATTCTGGAGTGGGTACTGGAACCTTCGGCGTAGAAAACTGGACGTTTTCCACGAAACACCGAACTACTACACTTTTTTCGACGCGCGTTTCGCCAACCAAGTTGGCATCTTCAGGAGAAGATTAAAACTAAATTCTAGCCTACACACTTGCACTATTTATACTAAATTTGTTGCCACGGTTCACTGAACCGTAACTGTCTTTGTTTATCAGAGCAAACAGTTGACTGGTGGGTATCGGACCATTGTCCTTATTCATACTACTGTTACACTGTTAAGTGTACTACTGTTACACCGTTAAGTGTAACAGTAGTATGAATAAGGACAATGGTCCGATACCCACCAGTCCACTGATTGCTCTGATAAACAAAGACAGTTACGGTTCAGTGAACCATGGCAACAAATTTAGTATAAATAGTGCAAGTGTGTAGGCTAAATTTAGTTTTAACCTTCTCCTGAAGATGCCAAACGCGCGTCCAGAAAAGTGTAGTAGTTCGGTGTTTCGTGGAAAACGTCGTTTTTTTTTAAAGCATAAATGGCCAAAAGCCCATATCATAGTCAATAGTTTTAAATGAAACATGCACCATTTATTCTCCAGATAACATTAATCAACCTATGGATGTAAATACTCTCAATTGAAACTAGAAGATTAAAGAAAGCCGGATATTTACTTAATAAATATATTTTTAAATTCACTAATGAGATGGATATTACAATATCTTCACTTCCTTGTTTTGACGTTCTGGGAAAAAATAAGCGATGTATTTAAGTGATGTATCTTTTTAACTCTGATTAAAAACATTAATGAGATATTTGAATTTATTTACTGATCATAGTACAGTCAGGTACTACCATTCAAGTAGAAAATTACAGTTGCAATGGGCTGTGTATCTTAAACTAACTTTATCTTTAAATTAACTAATCTTAAACTAACATTACTTTCAGAATGTAGGGATCAGACAGCTTGGTGTCATTTGTGTTTCTGTATTTTGCTTAACTCAATTCTGAGTTACTAAAATATGTATTACTGTTAGATGTTAATTGGCTTATAGTCTTGTTGATTATAAAAGGAATTGAATAGTACTAGTTTTACATATTCCTGTTTGTTGTACAGTTTACTGGAAGTCAGAGAGCATATTACAGATAGACACGGACGTGGGTGGTCCAGATTCATTGGGAAGTCAAGCCACTAGCCCGAGGCATCTTGGCGGCATCAGCCCCTTTGCCCGAAATAAGGGCTGTGATAATATCGAACTCTCAAGTAAGTATGAATTGATACTTTTACTTCACTACTTACTATTCTTACCATCAGAGAAAGAGTTTAGGTTAAAATTAACTACGCACAACAATTAAGGGAGCAAAAAAATATCTAAATTTTTCCCCAATTTTTGACGGGCTGTATCTAAATGAAAAATGGTCGTATCGCGAATTTAAAAAAAAAGCGTTTTGAAGCTCAAGACTCTAGTTTTCGGATCTGTTTCTTCCAAAATTTTTTAGAAGGGGGTTTTAAAGCAATCCGAAGAAATAGCGCGAAAAAAAATTTCCAAATTTTTAGCCTTCTTTTTCTCGCTCCACGGGCTCGGAACATTTTTTTTTTTTCGGTTAAACGACCATATGGACCAGAAAGCCTGTTTATTCAGCTCCAATTTCCTTTTTTTAATAGTTTGCTACGTCCATTTGTCGCGGAGATATCCGAAATTGAACGAAAAAGGACCCTTTTGTCTTCAACCATCGATATCTTAGCAGCCAATGATCGTACAGGAAATTGAAGGACAGTTTCGGAAACTGGAATACATTTCCTACAAAATCCTCTCAAGGCATTTAAAAAAATCACCCTCAATATCGACTTGAAAAAAGTTGAAAAAAGTGACTTTTTTCCTTGTTTTGTAACTCGACTGCATCTTAGCAAATATTGATGGGGAGGCTAAGACTTTTTAGGAATCCCTACACCTCAATGTACCCCCAATAGCCCTGTAAATCTGCAGATCAATCCATCGAGCGGTTTTTCCGGGTCGATCATTCAAAATTTTGAAAAAATTAAAGAAGCAATATTTTTATTCTTAAACATTGTGTAATCTTCATAAAAATGGAAAACACTCTTTTTTTCCACTTTTTCTCAATTCTGCCCCTCCGTTCTTCAATTTTCCTTATTTATTGGATTAATTAAAAGTTGATTCCCCAGGTGCATCGAATATTCGTTCTACGAATATTGGTGCAATTAATTTTTGACTTTTTCTGCGAAGCTAACAAATGTGTAAAAAAACAGTTTTTCTCAAAACTAATCTGCTTGGTAAAAAAGAACAAACAGTTTTTTTTCAAAACTAATCTTTACTTATTTTTGCAATTTTGGTAAAAAAAATAAACTGTATTTTTTATTTTTGATTATGCCTAGGCGGCATTTATCCGCGCAAGAAGCCGCTCAGCTAGTGACTGGTGGAAGAAGGGTACAGATATCGTGAAGTCGGGGATATCATGGGGCATCGATTGCGTCAGAATTACCCCAATTTAAGAAACTTACGTGCATTAGAGCGAGCGTTACGTGAAATTTGGCGACGGATTCCGCAGTTGATGATTAGAAACTGCATTTCGAATATGCCTGAAAGGTTGCAGGCAGTGATTAGAAGCAGAGGTGGCAACACGCGGTATTAGCACATGCACACATACACACACACACAATCTTCAGAGAATGAGTTTGGAGTCACAAAACATTGTGGAATTGACAAACCACAGGGTCTCATTTCTCTGAAAAAACTACACACATACACGTGCGCAGGCACAAAAGAAGTGTAAATCCGAACGTGCAACCTCCACGTGGTATGCTTTGGGTAACGCAAATGGCGGCGCTTGATATTCAAATTTACTATCAAATTTTTTTGCGGGAACATCTTAGCATCCAAAACTTCGATCGCGGAAAAACCGCTCGATGGATCGATTTACAGATTTACAGGGCTATTGGGGTACATTGAGGTGTAAAAATTCCTAAAAGTCGCAGCCTCCTCATCAATATTTGCTAAGATGCAGTCGATTTACCAAAACAAGGGAAAGAGTCACTTTTTTCAACTTTTTCGAGTCGATATTGAAGGTGGAAAAAATTTTTTTTAATGTCGACTGGATTTTATAGGGAATTTATTCCAGTTTCCGAAACTGCCCTTCAATTTCCTTTACGATCATTGGTTGCTGACATATCGATGGTTGAAGACAAAAGTGCCCTTTTTCGTTCAATTTCGGAGCGAGAAAAAGAAGGCTAAAAATTTGGATTTTTTTCGCGCCATTTCTTCGGATTGCGTTAAAACCGTGGCTTCTAAAAAATTTTGACCTACAGATCCGAAAACTAGTCTTGGAGCTTCAAAACGCTTTTTTAAATTACAGCCCGTCCAAAAATCGGAGAAAAACTTTTTGATGATATTTTTTTTGCTCCCTTACTTGTTGTGCGTAGTGTATAACCTACAAGATATTATACCGACTTTGTCAGTCAATAATAACAGATCGAACAGATAGTGAGTAGGTGTGGTTCTGGTTAGTGATAATCGAATTGTATGATGGCTTCTGTGATATAATGTCGGCCACGTCCACTTTCGAGAATTTCCACAACGATTACTCGTAGTTTACTCACTTTTACAATTTGCTAACACGAAGAGAAGCTATTGGTATAATGGAATATACAGATAGCTTCATTTCGTCTTAGCAAATGCTAAAGTAATTTTAGCCACCAATTCTCGTGGCGTTCTTGAAGCTGAGCATGGCCTAACATTACCTCACAGAAGTTACTATTCAATAAGAGGATCGTTATTCATAATCAAACCTACTCGGTATATTATCTGCTAACATCAAAGGACTCATATTGTATATGCAAATATCTATGACACACCTTGATGAAGTGAATGAATACGAAAAGTGGGCGGGAAGACCCATGCACTTAGGCCGCCTGAAGGGCCCATTGTGCACCCACATTCCATGAGAGTTCACCCAGGTATGCCGACCTCTCTAGCAAAGGCCCATATTTTCCTGGGGTGAATACTCTTAACATCCTCTGGGTTCAGAACACAGCTCCCAAAGTGCCGTTCTCTGACCCTTGCAATTGCAGGGCATTCTGTGAGGATGTGAGATGCAGTCTCCCTCATCCTACATGCACCATCCACATTCAGGATCATCTATGACCCTTATCATGTGGGGGTGCCTTTTAAGGTGACAGTGGCCTGTAAGGAGTCCTGTCACCGTTCTAATGTCTCTTCGGTTCATACCTAGGAGACTTTGAATTAATTTGAACGAAGGCCCAATAATATGGGCCTTCGCCTGCCTCATACCCGGGGCTTCTTGCCATGATTTTTCGAACTCCTTGTTTAGGAGCTCTTTCATGGTTGAAACCCCCCACACCTTATGATATAAAATCAAAATATGCTTCAAAATATCACTTGTAATACTTACTCTTTGAACAAAACGACAAGTTTTGTGTTTAAATTCATGGCAGCATTTTTTACACCATTTATATTTCAGTATCCCTCTCTTCAGAGAAAGAATAACTCAATTACCATTCTCTAAGAATCTCGTATAAGGTGAACCACAAAAATACTACTGAGCCTCATATTATTCTTATTTATATAGATGACATGTAAGTCTCGTTTATTTCAGAGGCAGAGGTTCTACGATCACTCAACAGACGATGACAGCAGCCGAGCCTCGACGCCGGACGAGATGACTCCCAGTCTGCCGCAGAGGGGCCCCTTCGGAGACCCCGTACGACAGGAGCTGTGCGTCAGCTGCATCGCGGCCAAGGCCGCGGCGGTCATAAATCAAATGAATAGTGACAAGGAAGCTTCCACATCCACGGAAAGTGATATACAGCAAGTGCTCTCGATGAATTCTAACAGTGACAATAAGGTTTAGATGGGGAGCAAAATAAGGACTTTTGTTGTTGAAGTGAGACCGTTCCTCTCTTGAATTAATCTAATTTGTAGGCCGATCAGAACAGGCACTTGTCTTTAAGTTAGGTCAGCTTTTGAGTTAGCAACATATGTTACTATTGCAAAAAATGCCATAGAAAAAAAGCTACCAGAATTAAGTTGCAAGAAATTAGGAGACAACAGTTCCAGTGTCGTTGCAGCTACATGCTACCTTCCTCATTTTACATTTTAATAAACTTTTTGCTAATGCAAATCGGTTATTTATATATTTATGTAATGATCCAAGAGCTGGCAAAAACTTGAAGAACCGCAGATTGGCCTATTAGTATACTTTGAATGGAATTTGGCTTCGAAATGAATAGTGCAAGATCACAACTGCCTAGAAAAGCAGGAGAGAGAAAAAGTGTTTTGGTCGCATTTACAAGATAACCAAAATATTTAAATGTTACTGAAGCTTAGAGCATTTAAATTATATCGTAATTTCTTCCAATACCTTTTAATTTCCATTAATTTAATATTGTGTGTTTAGAGGACAATATTCCGACTCACTAAAAGAGAGTGCAGGCCTTTCTCTTTTTGACAGTACTTAATAAAAACGCAATATTTTTTATATACTGACTGCCGAGTCCGTTTTTGTGATAATTAGTGTTTAAGTTTATGTTAATGAATCATGACGAACAGTAGTGGTGCTTTTTATTTAACTCAAGTCATCTTTAACTTAATTGTAAGGTTGTTACAGTAAGAACCAGATATTTAGGTGAATTAAAGTGGGATTTTCATATTGCAAATTATTTTTTTTTAATTAACTCTTGTGCAGATGTGGTGATAAAATCTTACTTTAATTCAGAACGAACAGCGGTAGTATATCGAAATTCATAAAAATTTTAAAATGTTTGGTGGAATTTAAAAAAAAAAATAAATATTAGTTTTGAAAATAAGATAATTTCTTTATACCACTTCATTGACATTTTTTTACTAACTATTTGTGTCTGAACAGTTTCTGACGTTTAATTAACTGATAATTTGTTACTTGTTCTAAACAGATTATTAATTAAATGATACCGCCAGAGTTGTGTATGATTTGTTGCAACAAATTCTTTAAATATTTGACCGAATGTATACATAACCTCAAATCGATTTCTAACCTTTAATGTTGGATTTGGGTTAAATTTGAGGTTATGCAAGGTTAGGCAGATAGTGATTTCAATTAATGATTTATTGCGTATATCAACTGGGGCAGTTAATGAAATTTGAAGCCGTCATAATGTGAAAATCAAGCATCCATATTTGAAAATTATTTCCACACACTAAGTATTTTAGAAGATAAAAACGTATTAAAATTGGGGAAAACCTGTCAAAAAAGGATTGACCGACCTAGAAATGTTCAAAACAGTTTGAAATATATTTGCTAAATATGTTTGTCTGAGCAATAAATGCAAAAATCAGGTTTGTTCTTTTTAGAAAATCTCTAGTCTTTAAAGTTATACATATTTTTGTAAATTTAAATTCATCACTAAATTCATGTTTTTTTAATTTGTAATATTGTAGTCAAGAAATATTACAATTTAGTAAAAACTACTCTGCAAATGTATTACAAATGGTATTTGATTTATATTTTTACACTCCATTTTAATTATCATCACATCACCTTTCACCTTGGTAATTACCGTAAAATGGTTTGGGTTCCATGTGGTATATTTGAATTTCACCGATTATTGCTGTATATCAATATTATCTATGCAAATTCATATACCAAACAATATTTGTATGAAATGTAAATATTATTTGGTATATTTAGCTAGAAACTTTAAAAAAAAAAACAAAAACTTTTTACTACAAATTCCATAAAAAAATGTTTTTTGATATACTACCGTGTAAAAAATAGACTTGTTTGTGTACTTCTTATAAAGAGGTTTTATTCTAAATTAGGTCCTAGCAATATTTAAGATATTTTTGAATTTGTTGTTAGATTAATATTTGAATGGTACCTAAAGTGAATGTTAAGGCTCAGAAAAAGCCAAGGTTGTGCAACTGATAGGTCATAATAGTTATAAAGAAAAGCTTTACAAATTGGGTTACATGGATCTTTTAATTTAACTAATTTCACATATATTTTGTCAACCAAGTTGACTGTAAATTTATACACTTTACATTTGTTTGGTGATATTTGGATTTGAAAGGTTAAGCGTTTTAGAAAAGCATTGCGTACAAGGAAACATGTTACCACATATCTTTTGATATTTTATTTATTGTACAAGTATGTATATGTGACATATTATAGTATTGTTCCTGCTTCAGGTTTTTCGGTTTTACAAAAAAAAAAAAAATGAGAAATAAATTTAAGTTTTTTAGACAGCTAGAAGCAAAAAAATCAATTTCTTTCCCGACTTTAATTAGGAGTTATCAATCATATTTTATCTAGATCTATGAATATAATTCAACAATACTGAAGGAACTACTGAATCAAAAATAACTGTAATACACTTTTTAATAATAATAAATACAATTTTTTCATCTTGGAATTTTGTGGTATTTGGACACTTCACTAGTTTTGGTTGGTGTTGAAGATCATTCCGTCGATTAAAAATGAATATTTAGTACAACAGAGATCATTTCAATCAAAATGCTAAAATATACTGAAATTGTCTCTTCTATATGTATATTTTTTTTCAAATTCATGATACCAAACTTACAACTAAAAATCTTATCCTTTTACTCTTGTGGTAATACCACGTGGGAAAAACACAAAGTGTATATGACAAAATGGAAGTGCCTTTAGAATGTGATTAGTGTTCTGGCTTTTTTCCGAGAACATCATATATGATAATGTACAAAACTATAATTACAAAGTGTTACCTTACAAAGGCGTGTACTTTAATATAAAATTTGCTTAATGTAAATATTAATAGCTATATATTAAATGACTGATTAAAAATTAATTGAGCAATCACTCTGCCTTTTATTTTAGTGTGAAGATGGACCGTTCCATGGTGTAATGTATACACAAACGTGTACAGATATTTGTGATGAAGAAGTCATTGTTTGAATGTACGTGAAACATGTAAATTAGTGTAGCATACATTTATCTACAGCATTGAAAGAGAATCCTTAAAAACCAGTTAAAAAGTCAGGTTACAATAATTATCTTCGTGTATAAATGATATATTGCTGACGTGACATAGTTACCTGATTTCGATCCAACAGAAATCGTTTTTGTCGATATGATGGCAGTAGCTGAACCATAAAAGTCAGTTCTAGTTTTGCAGATTGGACTATTCATCTGTCCATTTTCAGTGAGGTCTACCCCAGTTTTCTGAGTGTAGGAGCTATTTCAAAGCATTTGTGACCTTAGCATCCTAGTATTTCCGAAATGCATCTATGTTTTTCCCTCTCTTCTAAGTGTTTTAATTAACTGTTTCTCTGCTTTAGAAAATGCTTTGTCTGTCCTATTGTCTGGTTTTAAATCGTGTTTAACCATTGTAAATATTATTTAACACAAGTTACAAACTTACTGCAGTAAGTGTAATATATCTGCAGAGATAAAACCAATTATTTAATTTTTCTTACACCTATTGCACAGCACAATCCACGACTTGTTATACAAAACATGTGATTCCCATGTTTGTGTCGATAATGTAGGGTTGAAGTGAGTTTGAAATAACACAAGTGCTACTGCTATATATTAATAATTTTGATGACATGGAATAATAATTGATATATTGGTTAAAATATTACTTACACCTATTATTTTGCACACCATACACAATAATATAAAGAGCAAGAAAAGTTGAAAAGAAAGTTTCCTAATTGTTCTTAAATAAATTGGCATTAGGTGGAAATTAAAAATATTACTGGGAATTAATTATTTGATTAAGAATACTGCCTCTATTGTATGGATATGCATGATTTGTTGTTTGTGCCTGATATATTATTTTTTATATATTATTTAATCATATATCATATGATTGATAAAAAATATTTAAAACTCCATTTTTTCTTTGTAGTAATTGTCTAATTTCATGGTAGACATTTTGAAGATTAAATCTTTTCTCTGAGAAATATCGCTAGACATTTTTTTGTCAAATTGCATTTGAGTGTTCATCGATATTACGTAAAACTGTATATATTTATTTTTCAAGCATATGGTGAATAAAATTAATTAACAGTGATAACATTATTACTGCTTCTATTAAAAACTTACAAGTTCCCCAATTTCATTTCATGAATGATGTATTCAAGAAAATTTAAGACTTTCTATTGCACTTTTTCGTAGTATTGACGGCTCTATAATTAATATTTTTTAATTTGCTGAAATGTAGTAAAACAAAAACAAATTTTGGTGTACATATCTCATTGGGGATGGTGTATGGAATAAAGATTCAAGATTATTAATTTTATTACAAAATAACATTGACAGCCATATAAATATATACTTAAAACGTATTTATGGTAAAAATAGAACATGACAATAGGTGATTATATTAAAATGCAACCCCACCTAGTGGGGTACAACATTACGAAGTAATATTTCATCATTGCTACTTGTGCATGTTTATCGAACAGTGTAAATATGATTAAATATTGGTATACATTTTAAAAATTATATAACCTCTACTTGTATATTGATTTATTTTTCTGTGTCAAATAAGACCAAGTAGAAGGTAATATGTTGATTGTGTCAAAAGATATCATTAAAATATTTCTGAAGTTGGACCAAAAACATCATAAACATTCAAAACTCTACCATCCTAACTATAGTTTTAGTAAAAATCAATCTTCGTGAAATTTTAATAAAACACTGAGTTCTACAGAGACATTAAACCGTTAATTTTTTAATTATGTGTGATACACAAGAGTTTTGAATTTTATGATATTTATGGTTCAATTATAGAATTTTTTTTGTCTAGGAAAAATGTTTCCAAAATTGCTTAGTTAGTCGTATAGATACTCACGAGGATTTCCTTTTAACATGATTCCAAGAACTTTGAAATGATCTAATATTTTCGGAGTTATTCACAGTTTTCTGACAATGTCACAATTTTACTTTTTTAGCGATATCTTTTCACACAATAGACATATGTATCACCTTCAACTTGGGCTTATTAAACGAGAATTTTGCAAGCTGTAATTCGTATCAGAAGCAAAAAAATCAATACTGTGGTAGTTTAGCTGTTACCAGTACATAACATGTATATAGGTACCCTACATGTATTAAATATTTTTGAAAAATTCTCAGCACAGACTATTGAACTTTTTTTTTTTACTAAAATGGAAATTTGACGATATTTCCGCCATCTTTAAATTCTTCTTTTGAAAACTTTTCAGAAAAATTTCGGTAATTTTGAAAGGTAAGTTTTTTTAAGTTGAAAATTTGGGTTTTACCTCATTCCAAGACCCCATATATTCCATATAGAGGGTATTTATTCATAAATTAATAAATTAAATTAATGAAAAAAAATTAATACAGTCATAGTCTATAATATGTGCCTAGTAGAGTCCCTCCTAAAATCCTTGTGCTTTTAGAGTTGCCACCTCAGAGAGGGGGGTTAAGCAGCGCCAATATACAGGCGATTTATGTGATACAATTACAAATACCAAATATACAAGACAATACATTATAAATACAAATTTCAATTTCAAAGCTGACCCGGAGAATAACATAAGAAACCCGGAGCCCAAGATACTGTGGAAACCCGGAGTCTCCGGGTCATTTTCATGGAGGTGGCAACTCTTATGTGCTTTAGGAAACTTAACCCTAAAAGTAGGGTTAAATAAGTACATTTATAACAAAAATAAAATCTGTTAAATAAAAAACCACAAAGAGACAACAAATAAACTATAAAATTTTTAGTAACATCTCTGAAAAGATTTTGTATTCATTTTAAGTTTCATATTAAAAGCATAGTTAAATCTAAACCAAGAAGACTAGAACCAAGGAGACCGAAGTCGTTTGGTTTCATGGTCTCATATCTGTACGCTCCAGAAGCGCTGTAAGCAGTGCTGTGCTCGACGGCACGAGATCTGCAAAAGTCACATGATAAACAGCGGACCACGTGACTGTTTATGAATGTAGGCTGACAATACATTTGCTTACATGCTGTTTGGCTTTAATAATAATACAATCCGAATATTAAATAAATATGGTTTGAAAGTGCATTGTATGATACAAGAAGCGTTCGAAGCGTCAGAATAACCGGACATTATTTCAAATTACTGATACGCACGAAGATTAGTACAGAACGCACTGCTTACAGCGCCTTTGGAGGCGGACATATTCGAGCTCCTCGCGTTATACAGCGAAAAGCCGCAGCTCTGTCTCCTTTCTTCTGGTCTTCTTGATCTAAACTATGTCATAACTTGATCTAAACTATGTCATTCATTATAAATGTATTATATTAATGCATTATCTCAAGCTTTAAAATATGCTTTGAACAGAGCTTGACAGTCTTTTGATTCAGAGGATACTTTTCCATCAAATTGATAATTTTATATACCAATATGACAAAATTATTTTGAAACTATTTATGAGATTAAAGTATTTTGCTACTGCTTGTTTTAATATATCTTACAAGTTTTTTTTAATTTTAAATTAAAGCCAATTTCATCAAAATTTTGGATATGATTTAAACATTTTTGACAACTCATTTTAATAACCTTATATTGGATTTATCAACCAAAACTTGAAAAAAGTCTGGCATGCCAATGCCCCTATGAGAAACACAGACCATAAAGTTGAGTAATATGATACTGTGTGTTTAGGAATATTGTCCTTGCTGGGACATGTATGCTTCTAAACCAATTTTTTCAAATTTTACATAAGTGTGTGCAGACTATTTTAGGATCATATAGTGCGCAGTATTATTACATATTACTTTTTTGTTTATTACTTTGTAAAATAAAGTTTTTGTATATTGGACAGCTGGTATCACTTTGTTAGATTGGACAGCTGATATAATACCTATTCTATTTCCTATGATGAGCTTCAGTAACTTATTACTGATACTTTATGGTCTTCATTCAATCATTAAGACTTCGTTCGGTCACTTTAAATTTGCCGCCATTTTTGTCATTTTTTTGGACGTCTTGAGCAGGCCTATGAACCTTCGGAAAAAAAATTGGCTGGTGAATATCGCGGCCACTAGTTGGCCCTGTAAAAGGAAAGAATTCCCTTCTCTGCTACCCTTGTAGCCTGCATAGTTTTGAATCGATATGCAAATAACTTGCAGAAAAAATATTACACTTTATTACTGCAAGTTAAAATGCTGATAACAACAAGAGTTGTTAATATACAATTCAAGTATGTGAAAACATGCACGGGTCGGCATTTTTAAATTCAATTTTACAAAAAAAAAAACTGTGCTTTGAATTGAGGTTATGGTCAATGTTTACAATAGAGCGGACTATAAGTCTTGCAGCGCCATCTCGAGGATTTAGTTCCTCCCCACTTTTTAGCAAATTTAACCAGCCACGGAAAATACATTGCAAGCATTGGGAATAGGGTTTCATAGGCCTGGTCTTGAGGTTAAGTTTAACCTGAAAACCTAATTTTTATTTCAGGTCAGATTACGTCAAAAAGCGAAAACCAAAATGCATAGTCTGTAAATATGAAATAGGTTGCATAAACAGAAAGAATGGAAAAACATGGAAAGAAATAAAAATGATCTAAGAGTAACCAATATAAAATAACCAACCAAAAATGACCATTAAGAATGACGGTCAGTTATCGGTCATTAGTAGGCTTCCAGAATGTTTGCGTGCCCGCGTGTAAAACTCCATAAGTCTCCCGCGGTCCCGCGCCAACTGGAATGGGGATAGCGTACTATCGCGCATACGCGCCATTACGCAGTCTCTGGAGAGTGTTAGGGAAGGGTCAATGTCGTACATAGCACAGGAACAAATTACATGCGTATATAATGTACAAGGTGCTTAAAAAATACGGTTTATACTTTAATTATCATAGAGTTGTATAGTGCCGCGCCCTGCGTTGCCGGACACATTTCTGGACCCTAGTCATTAGTCATCTATAAATGACTGGTCATTTAATAACACTAGTATACAGACTTTTCAGCAAATGTAATTGGTTTACCAGATTGGGATCATTCAGTTAATGCAAGAAAATGTTTCGATTTGGTAATTTACCTAAAGATTAAGTAAAAATAATACTATAAGTTAAAAGACCTGTCTTCCAGAAAAAAATTTGTCTTCAAGATACATGCCAAATCATTTAGTTCTTACATTTTTATGCATACTAAAATGATACTGAACCGAATGAAAATGATGAACCAACAAAAACAAATCGCATTTTTACAAATGTGTAGCTAAATAACACAAATTTAATATTTTAACATAACTAATTTGTCTTTATAGTCATTATTTTTAATGCTGTCCTAAAGTATTATAAGTAGGGTCCAGAAATGTGTGCTACAACGCAGGGCTCGGCAATATAAAAATCTATAATGATAAAAGTATAAACCATATTTTTTAAGCGCCTTGTAAATTATATAGGTATGCGTGTATTTCTTGCCTGTGCTACGTACGACTTTAACCCTTCCCAATAACGCTCCAGATCCCACGTATGCGCAGTAGTGCACGCCATCCCGGCGCGGGAGAGCAGGATAGTCTAACACAGTTTAACACGCTTGACAGCAAACTTTCCGAACCCTAATTATAAATTGGTACTCAGGTCAAGGTCGGTGGCTTGAAAGTACCAAAAAGAAAGCAGTAAATGAAAAAACCATGAAAACGGAACACTACAACTTTTACAGATTCTACTCTCAAGGTCTGACTCTTCATTTGCTATCCGTCAACAGATGGCCTGTACTGGTTTTAACAAATCAAATTCCTCCTGATCAATAAACCGGTGACAACTTGATACCTTGACCAGAAATAAATTGACACCCATTCAAAAATTAGAGAGTGAAATGTCAAATGTCAAATTTTGGATAAACATTTGACGTTTGGTAATTGTTCAATTACAATTGATCATAGCAAACAGCAGATGTGGACACTATTAGCACTTGGATAGTATACCATTGAAATATCGACGTTGGACAAACTGATAAATTTTAACAATGGAACAAAATCGGCTGTATCATAGGCAACTTTAAATTAGTACCAGATTTTTTTTCAACATAACCTTATGACATTCAGTGCGATTGAAACAATCCATTTTGATAATTCTTATTGGATGCACACAACAGTCTTAAAATTACAAATTATAAGTATCGACTTTAAAAAAATTGTAAAAAAAAATACACTAAACACACATACTCGAATATTTGTACCAACCTAATGAAATTAAAATTAATAAATATTTGGTAGAAAACCCGAAATTACATGTATGTTGAATTTGGACGAGACGTAGATCTTCCTCTCTGTAGGAGTCTCTTTCACATCAATACAAATTATGGGGTGCTTACCGACGATTATCTTGTGACTGTACTCCGTATATCTAAATATTTCCAGCATGAAACATGGTATATGTAAACCTACAAATAATGATAGATGTTTTCAAGTTTTCAATAAATAACAATCGAGTACTTACCACTCCCACGTCGACCCCCAAAATGAGTGTGTTCCCATACAAATAAATACAGGTTATGTAACATCGGAATATTTCCCAGGTATTGAACATTTATATTTATCATCTTTCCTAGTATGAAGAACCAATAAGTCACACTTAACATCATCGTATTTTGCCTAAAAGAATTTTTATGAAAATAAAATAAGAAATGTTTTTTATAAAAATTTAAGAAAATTGGCTTAGAGAAAATATTTTCTTTATTGATAAATTGTTTACGCTTTGGTGCCAAGGTCAACAAAAGAAAAAAACAAACGAATTTAGAGAAGAAATACTTACACGGGAGAGGTAAAGAAAGATGCATCTGATAATAAAAAGCAAATAAAAAAATAGTCAGACGAGTTTTAGGGAAATTGATAGTTTAAATCAAAGCAATGTAACCAATGAGCAACGTTGCCAGAATATGGTAAAATATCTTCAGAACCCAGGTTTTGAGTATGTACTAGGTGGTTGATTAAGAACTGACCCCCTCCCTCCCCCCTATCACCTGGAAAGCTTATATTAGCGATACATTTTCTTGCTATATTTATCATCTTTGCCTAGTATGAAGAACTCAATGAAGTCACACTTAACATCATCGTCATTCTTGCCTAAAAGAATTTTATGAAAAATAAAATGTCGAAGAAACATGTTTTTTATAAAAATTTAAGAAAAAACTTGGCTTAGAGAAAATATTTTCTTTATCCGATAAATTGTTTACGCATTTAGGTTAAAGTGCCTAAGGTCAACAAAAAAGAAAAAAAACAAAACGAATTTATGAGAAGAAATACTTTACACAGGAGAGGTAAAGAAAGATGCATCTGATAATAAAAAAGCAAATAAAAAAAATAGTCAGACGAGTTTTCAGGGAAATTGATAGTTTAAATCAAAGCAATGTAAATCCAATGAGCAACGTTGCCAGAATATTGGCTAAATATCTTCAGAACCCAGGTTCTGAGTATGTACCAGGTGGTTGATTAAGAACTGACCCCTCCTCCCCTCTATCACCTGAAAGCGATATTAGCGATACAAATATGAGTAAAGAATAAAGGTTTTGTATTGTTTATATGTATATAACCTTATTGAATTGTTAAGGCTGTCACATTATGTGATGGGTACTTTTACCGGGTATATAAAAAATAAATAAAAAACTACTAAAAATATACTATATCTTCAAAAAATAAGACACTATTAATGAAACTGACGACCGCCCAACTGAGCCAATAACGTGCTGAGTCGATAACCGACAGTATCCAGGGTGTTATCACTTGCCTAACCAATTTCAATTTTCTTCTGTCCTTACTCCAGGTCTGCCACTTTCTTATGCCCAATAGACGCTTCTAGTTACAAATTTAAGTGCCGGTACAAATTTAGGAAACGTTTTACTGACTGGCTCATATGGTCGAAATGAATAACTGTGTTTAAAAAAAACTTCCCTGAAGTCCTCATATATGCAGCTCTCATCGAATATATACAATTTCCTTTGATTCTATTGCCATTTCTAAAATAAATTTCAAGCGAAACAAGCTTCTATTCTTTATTAAAAATGAATTTGATTATTTATTTTACAATTGTGACAGCCACTTCAAAAGTTTGATAACAACAAAGTTTCACTTCGAACTTTATCATAACCACTATTTCATATCTCTCATTTATAGCCATATTTGATGGTTTTTTTAATGGTAATGGAAAATTTGTCCTCACCATCTTACATTCTACATGACGCTGACCTCCTGTAAATGATCGACAAAAATTTGTAGGTGAACTCTCTCATTAATTTTAGTCAGGGTGTTTCCTATAAATTTTTTTTGATAGCCCCATCACACAAAACACATCGTGCACGGATAGTAATGTGTTTAATGTCATTGTACTGGCGAATGATAAGATGACAAACATCGTTAACAATAAAATCAGTTGTTTTTAACAACAAAATTGCCGAAAATGAGCCATAACTGTTTAAAAACAACAAATATAGTCGAAATTTTGAAAAACCCCAATTCAGGTGAGACGGTTAACAAGTTTACTGGAGGAGAATTGGACGACCCTTCGGACGTAGAAACAAATTCATACTTGGACACATCTTTTAACCCTAAACACTTAACATCAAAACAATTTTTCTCACCAAACTGAACACGCGCGTTTCACAAACCACGTTGGCATCATCAGGAAACGAGTAAAACTACAATTAAATCTAATTATCCATCCTATTTACACTAAAATCCCAGTTGCGTCTACCAACCCGTGAAAGTTGCGGTTCGGTGAACCGTAACTTTTGCCCTTGTTTATCAATCAGAACAATCGACAGTTAGGAATCTTTATCGTTATCGAGGAAAAAAATTATTTCGGTTTCGGTTTATTGTCCTATTTAATTATGAATTTGTAAAAACGCATAGTAGGCAATTTATTGCACAATAAATTGTAGAATTTCTTTTTCAATAAATTGTCCAAATTTAGATATTTTTACATAACTATTTAAACTTTGCAATATTTGAAACAATTTATTGACCAATTTCAACAACAGTCTTTGTTAGGGAATTCTTGGTGTACTAGATACCAATTTCCCTTTCTATGAAGGATTCCAAGAATGCAACTAAAATGATGAGGTTCGTACATGAAAATAAATGTAAAAGTTACTAAATAGCCCTAAAATTGGCCAAGAAATTAGAGCAAGTTCTAATTCTTGAATTTATTGTGGACAATAAATTGGGCGCAATTTATGTTTTACATGTATTCAAATAAATTGAAGGTTAACTTGTACAATGTATTGTGAGAAAAATTGGTTTGTGTAAAACAGTTATAACTTATTTTCATTGTCTATGCAATACTTTTTTATATGAAACGCCACAACTAAAATGAGTCAGCAAGTTCACTTACAAATGTTACTCAACTATTTACGGGACACCCCGTATAAGACAAATTTTATTATTTTTCAAATGTCACACCACTGCGTAGGGAACGATTCAAGAAGTGGTTAAAAATGAGGTGCCACACTGCAGTCCGCCGCAACCCTTGGCAGCCACCCCATTTATACAGGATTTATACAGAACTTGACACTTGTCACTTGCTGTTACATTTCCAAAACCCAGACTTTCCTAGCTCGAAAATTCCGTGGCCGTATTTTTCGAATATTCTAGAAGTCAGACGAGGCGTCAAAATGTTGAGAAAAAAGTTAGAAATCGGATGATAACCATTAGAAGTCTGTCGGTAGATCACAAACGACCGTTTCGACCTCTATTTAAATGGAACAGTCAACTCATTTGGGCTGTCAAGAAGAAATGCAAAGTTCTTCCAATGCAACAATCATAGTTTTCATTGAATGTAATCTGTTAAAAGGGCATCAATCATCAATTTGACATCACCAGGGCATCAAACATCAGTCGATGACTGATGCCCCTTTAACAAAAAAGTTCCCGAAACTTTACTCGAAGTGACTAATTCTTAGTCTAACAGTCTTAATATCCTTTTAATACATCACGATCTTTCTTGTTTGAATAATGCTTTGGAAGAAAAAAAGAACAGATAATTTAAGCAATATTCCATTTATTACAGGTACCTGCGGCTGGAATAAATAGGACAGCCTTTATTAAACATATGCAATGCAACCTGTGAAAAGGTACCAAATGTCAGAAAACTGAATTTTGCGCTACAGCTCAAAAAACGCTTTGCTCAAAGCGTTTCAAGTCGAAAAATACTAATTCCGGATTTTAACGGATATAGGTGCTAGACATATCTAGCAACCATGTACAGTAGAAATAAGTCGTCTACGACGTGAAATTTCAACTGTACAAACGATTTTTTCGTGTACAGCTCTATTCCAAAACTTTACATGTGTTTTTCTCAAAATTACGATTTTACATAATTGAAACTTTACCTGCTTTCAGTTTCAGTTAATTTTTTTTAAATGAAGTTAAAGTTATGCTCTATCGAAATCTGACCCCACCCGAAAACAGTTTTTCCGACATCTGGTACCTTTTCACAGAGTGCATCACATATACAAGACCTTCAATTCCCGATACATCCTGTTATATTTATTTATGAGTAGAGCCTGGTGCAATGGTCGGCAACGAGCTACCGTTTCTCGAGTTATTTGAAAAATTCATCACAGAGATTAATCCAATCAGAAGTAAAGATATTCTTTTTCAATGAAAATAATCAAAGGTGAAGGTATTTTTCAAATAACTCAAGACAGGTGGCTCATTGCCGACCATTGTGCCAGGCTCTATTTATGAGGACAATAATCATGCAGTTGGATCTTGGACGTATATTATGTATATCTAAGGCCTACTCTACTCCTCTTTTTTAGGAAACTCCATACTATATGGAAAATAAATATTGATATTTTATATTCAGTATGTCTATGACGGAATTATTTCTATCTGAGCATTGCTGTTTTATTCAAATTCTGCCAAGCCACGTGATTTTTACATACAATATTATTATGCCTAACCATTCAAAAATCATAGTAATCGTACTGTAGTATAGACGTAATGAATAATGGGGCATATAAATGTAAAAATTAACTCACATAAACTTGATGATGACATCATTCCTCAGAATCTGGGTATTCTGACTGTCCACCAGAGGGAAGTTGAATTTGATCCTCGTCTTCTTCTTCATGATATCCATGGGTGTCACTTCCGCAGACTCGTACTCAAAAATCTTTACCTCGTTGTTAATCAGAAAAGTACAGACGCCCTCCCACATTTTCATGCACGACAAACTCGATGGAGAATAGATCCTCGAGAACCAGATTTCCGTAAGCTCCCGCCATCCGTTATTATTGACTAACTTTGCGATGGTCATCCTTCCACCCACTTTCTCGTAGCAGATGTAATTTTTATAGACGCTAAAAAAATATACCGGTAAAAAACATTTAGTTTCCTTTATTTTACTTATTTATTATATATAGCAAGTTAATTGTTTCCGAAATGTTTATTAAAATTTAATAGGAGTTTGTTTTCAGTTTGTCCATTAATCTTAGATTTGTTTTATTTATTATCTATTTAACAGACTCGTAAGTTACAAGGAAAAGGAGAACTTCTTCAACAGAAATGTTTAAGTAAATGAATTAGGGTAAATACGAGCCCAGAATCATATCGTTTGGCCCTCTGTTATTTTTTGGTAAGGTTTTTGAAACAAAGGTTTCATACTATGGATGCAACTATTATCCTTTATTGGCAATTTGTAGGATAAATAATATGGAGACATCCAAAAAAAACGTCATCAAAGTTGGCCGAGGAAAAAAAGACGTATTTCTATTCTTGATTGAATTTATAACCTTATTTACTTGTCAAGACTGTCACATCATATGACAGCCATTGTTTATTTTACAAATTGTGACAGTCACTTGTCAAAAGTTTGACGTAACCAAAAAGCTTAGACATGACCGCTATTTCCACTCTCTCGTTCATAGCCAGAGTTGATGACGTTTTTTTTGGATGTCTATAATAAATAATATGATAAATAATGTAATAAAGGATAATTGTCATATCCATAGTATAAAGTCTTTGTTTAAGAAATCTCACCAAAAATAACATTGGGCCCAACGATATGATTCTGGGCTCGTACATATATATTAAATAAATGGGGATAAAGTGAAATCTGCATAAATGTATGGCTTTTTTATTAGATTGAAAAAAATAAAACAACGAAAAAATGCACCACCCTTCTTTATACCATTAAAACACCATTAAAAAACGAATAATGTGAAAAATACACAATGGGAATGACCTACAAATTGATTTTTTTTTGGTCATTTTGATGATGTTTTCCTATGATGCATATGTCCATTACTGAAAAATTTTATCTGGAAAATTAATTAATCAAACTATTGGAAAACCTGGAAAAAGGGTGCCAAAAACATATTCTAAAAATTAGGATTGAAAAAAAGGTACCCCCTACCATTTCTAAGCCAAGTGTAAAGAATGTTGGGTGTTTCGGTTATACAAAGTTTTGAAAAATTATTAGATGTAGGTACACCGTGAAATCCTTAATTTTTTTCGAATTTATACTTTAAATTTTGTATCCCATTCATAAATTTAAAATTGAGGCTTATGAAACACAAAATATATAAAGAGATATTTAAAAGATTTACATATTTATAATCATTATAATATTTATTTACATATTACATATATAATCATTATAATACTACCCTATAGAACTGGAATAACATTAGGGTCACGACACATATGTATATTCTGGCACATATTTTATTTCAAGAGGAATTTCGATTTTCGGTGGCAGTGAAAAACATCTCCTGACCTAGACGAAAAGTCCTTTTCATCTGAAAAATGACAATAATTCTCTAACGAGTTTCATCACTTTTTCTCAGAGTAAAAATGAAATTTCTTGACTTCTCCAGGTCCTCCAAGTTATCCAAAATGGTTATAATCCAAAAGTAAAAAATATATAGTAGGTATTTATCAATACAGGCATTACTTTACTTCATTGAAAAAAAATAGACCTGTTATTTTGAGAGATGTGCGATATAACTCCCTTCATATTACCTTATATTTGGAAAAAAAAATTCTCAAAAAAAAATCAAGCATGGGATATCAAGCAGAAAAGGATGTACACCTGTTCTGTACCTGTGTGACTTTACATCTTGAATAACGAGTTGATTCTTGTTGATCCCGTCGAAACAGAATATGTCTAGGCCTTTATTGTAGGAGATGACGAGACACAAGTCTAGGTCACTGCCGTTAAACTCACCTAAAAATTGTGCATTTTATATTGAAATGTATGTATCTTTCAGTAAACATTATAGGACATATCTTGCTGGCAATGTGCCACGAAAGAAATGAATTGCCTGGAACTAGATATTGGAAAAATTAAATGGGTTACAATTTAAAAATAATACAGTTCGACAAATGAATGTGCGGATTATAGAAAATAGATTTGGCTGATATTTAAAAGCTTTGACTCTGTTGGTTCTACGAAAATTTTAATGATATTTTTTTAAGTGCATGTGTACAATAGGCATACTTTAATTAAGTAACATCCCTAAAATAAATAAGTTTATACATTTCGTGCCAAAAAATATTTTCAATATTACCAAAGAACAGGAAGAATAAGTATAGCACATACATAAATAACTGGCATAAAAACAAGATGTCCGTCAAAAAAAATAATATCGCAGATACCAGATAATTTAACAGAATTAGGTTTATATTGCATTTAAAAGAGGAACTCCCCTACCTAAAAAGTCGAAATATGAAACTGGTGTTATATATGCTATACCGGCTGTCCCAAATTTTATTACATAGCATATCTATCTCTAATCTGCATCTCTAAAATGCTTATTATATCATTAACACAGGGTAATGAAATTTGCTGCAATTAATAATGTTTTTTAACAATATACCATGTATATTGTTACATTTTATTCACCTTTGTCAATGTTTTCTTTGTATTCTTTGACATGAAATAATAATAATACCAATACAAACATCGATTTATAAAAAAATATTAAACATTACGCAGTTATAACAACTTAAATTGTGGGACCCATGACAAATCTGAAAGGACCCTTATTGTCAAACCAATTATTCCCAAATTTTTCATGTAAAAAATTCGTGTAAGATTCATTTATAGATAGAATCATGTGTCTATTTTGTGGTGGTACACCATTTTGTTGCCACCACATTGTAGGCCTTCTTTCGCCAATAGGAATGTCCTCTAACAACCAGGTAGAATTCCAGTTAAAAATTCAAGATACCCTTCACCTGTGTTGTAGCATATAAAGTACGAGTGTGACGTCTCATACTCGTATGTTCAGGCGTAAATCACACGAGTATGTTGGTGCTCTTTCCAGCGACTTATGTAAAACATTTTTCCCATAGCCCAGGACAAAAAAAAATGTTTTATGTTTTTTTTTTTATTACTGTAAAACAATCTGACATTGAATCAGTCATGCAAACATTTATCAGATGCCTCTTGGCTTTGTCTAGCACAGCTAACTTGGTTATATTTCACGGCGCCCGGCGCAGCATGGCTGTTTCCAGCGAGAACTATCATTAGTGGCAGTTAATAATGTCTAAATGTCTTAGTTATTTCTGGTAATAACATTGTTATTCTTGAGAATCTTAATATAAATCACGTTTTTCTTGTTACAAAGGAGCATATTAAGCTATATAAAGGGTAGTTATTAAATAAATAAAATAATTTCCCATTTTACTATGTTGTGTATTAGGAAATCCTAATGTCCAGTTATTTTAAGGGATAGGAAATCCTAACACACATGTGTGTTGTTTTGTTTAGCGACTACTCTTTTGCATTGTTATGTGTCCTTTCTTAGGGGGTTGTGGAAAAGATATATAATATGGAGAAAAGAAAATGTGACAATATACAGAGTGTACCATTTAAAACATTTTTTTTAATTCCACCAAACCTCGATCACCTTGTCTTAATGACAGATTTGCACTTTAGAGACTATTTCCGATCCCATAATTTCTTTCTTGAACCTAAACTTCCATCTTTTCAAACAGCCGAGTTATTAGCTGTATAATAAAATTTGGGACACCCAGTGCATGCATGTAAAATGCAAAAAATTGCAGAAATTTACTCCAATAGGTTAAATTTAGCGAAACATTTAGTAACTACTTTTTTTATTTTATTTAACAAGTCATCAATTGTAAGAGAAGCTATGCTTATTGGACAAATAATGTAATAATTATAAAAACATACTTTTTCAACCTAGACGTAATGTAAAAATTAAAAATCTTTCTACTTATATTAACACGTTGACTGCCAACTACGAGATATCTCGTAGGTTGTTTACTTGTCCAGGACGCATCACTATGAGTTATCTCGTCCCTTCATTACTTGGCATATTTGTGCATAATTTTAGTCAAAAAGAAAAAGTCTGTACAAGGAAATAAATTGTATTATATGAATCATATTTACATTTTCACATAGATAAACATTTTTTAAGCTTTTTTGATTATTACTATGTACTGTTATCAATGTTTTTAATAATATAACATGATTAAATCAAATTGGCTCTTTAGACCGGAATCGTGAAAAATTCCGTGGCAGTCAACGTGTTAATCTGTCATTCCTCATGACAAAAATTACAGAAATTATGAAAATTATGTGGTGTTAGAAACATATGAAATTTTATCATATGGTACCTATGTAGTATATTATTTTTCTAACTATCAAAAAGTATATATACCTTGTCTATGTAACTATAATACTTTGCTAACCCCATAGGTCCCTTTTTATATTACACTACATATGTATGTATGTATTGAAAAATATTGTTATGTTTCTTTATTTCAAACACAGTAATACACAAAAACAAGAATAGGCATACAGATGTGTTGTTCTCCACCTGTGTGACAACATTTTAAATTAGACACAAGGAGTCGATTCTTGTGGGTCTCGTCAAAAGAAAATATATGTCGAAGCTTTTATAGCAAACAAAGACACATAAATTTAGGTAGGTGGTTGCCCACCCAAAGGTGTATAGATATCATTTTAGTGAATATTTTAGGATAGATACTGCTGGCTGCCTGCCATGAGAGAAACAGATTTCCGGGATCTAGATACTAAAAAAACTAAATGGGTTACAACTTAAAATAATACAGCTCGACAAATGACAAACCAAAAATATTCCCCCCACCCTTGTTTTCAATATAATGAACAAAATTTGATTTCCGAATACAATAAACATAACAATATATAAAGCAGATAGATTTATGTAAGTAGTACCAAGAAATTGTTTCAGAGTTTACAAATGATTTCAACATTAACAAAACATTGGAATAATGAGTTGCCAGCATGAATTTAATATCCCTCCTGAAACACAAAACTTATAGATACTAGATAATTCTATAGATCAAAGTTGAAATTACTTTTAAACATGTTGTATTGGCTATTTATGTAAATACATTATACTTTTTAACTAACTAATATAACTATTCATCGGCAATTAGCATGTTATTAGAAAACTCATTCCTCATAGCAAAAATGAGAGAAATTAAGGTGTTTTATTACTATTTATTTATTATTTATAAATTTAAAAAAAAAAACAAAAAGAGACATGCAGACATTTTGTGCATCTTTATAGCTGTACATCTTAGATGTCACTAACCTCAGATCAAAATTGCGTGTTTTATACTCAGATGTATATATACCATGTCACTGAATATTTTAGGATAGATACTTCTGGCTGTGTGCCATGAAATAAACTTCCTGGAACTAGATAATGGGAAAATTAAGTAGGTTACAATTTAAAAATAATATAGATCTCTGAAATTTACACTTACTGCACTACTCTTTCATTACTAATACACAGAAAAAATCTGCTTAACTAACTTGATAGAAATAACATCCATAAAATAAATAGTTATACAGGTAGTGCCAATAAATACTTTTAGATTTAGATTTTATGTTTTTTACACTACCAAAGGACCGCAAATAAAACAGGAAGAATAAGTATAACACATACACAAATAGCCAGTACAGATTTAACTTATCTTTTTTTATAAGAAACACAGATACTGGATAATTTTATGGAACAAAGTTTATATTACTTTTAATTGCAATACTGAATCTGGGGAACAATACTGAAGATTAACAGAAACATTTAGTTTTCCAAAAAATATTTTTTATACCTACTGAAAAATCTCTGATACTAACAAATCCTTGACAACATTAATGATAGTTATTATAACATTGTTTTTTTTTAACCTAATAGCTGACTTCAATGGTTCCTGTTTTTGCCCATAACATATATTTACATTTCTTTAAATGTCCAAGTAAACACATATACATTTTTCTGCAACAGTGAATTTACATCTTAGACAAACATCCTTGGTCTTGCCAAGAATATTATGTTTAGACCTATGTTACCAGAAATAATAAGCTACAATTTAGGCTATTGACGATAAAGTCAACTAAAATCTATATCACCTCTCGTTTTATAATTCATGTATTTAAATGTATAGATGTAGTGGTTTAGAAACAAACAAATTGCCTGGAATTGGATAATGAAACAATTGGCTTAGAGTTCAAAAATAATACAGTTTAATAAATGGATTTCCAGAAACAGATATGGCCAACACTTTAACACTTTGATGCTGTTGGTTGTAAGAAAATTTAATGCCATTTTTTACCGATACACAATAGATATAGTTTAAATGGTTTTTTTTTTTGTTATACAGAGTGTTGCCTAAGTAATCTAAAAAACTAAAGGAAATACTTTAAGTGATTTCATGAAGAAACTGTCATATAAAGTTTTTCCTAAGTAGCTTAGTTTTTGAGATACAGAGAGTTACAGTTTTATTTTTTCTTTTTAGGTTTGTTATGAAAATCTCAGCAGTAGACAAATATTTTTTCAAATTTATGTCTCTTACACACCATGATATAAGGCATGTAACAAAAAGGCAACAAAAAATCCTATAACTGGAATAATAAGCAAATTCTATTAAAAAGTCAGAGGGACAGTGGCGTATATATTTTTCGACATATGCACATGCATGCCCCTAATAGGGATAGTGCTAGAAAACATTTAACAGCAAAAACCCTCCTTCTATCATGAGTAAGTTACAAAAATTTAAAAGAAAAAATATTAGTCTACTCAAGATTTTCAAAAAAAAAAAACCTAAATATAAAATTTTCACATTCTATATCTTAAAAACTAAGCCACTTTATATCACCTTTTTTTTCATGAAATAATGTGAGGAAGCATCTTCAGTTTTTTTAGTTACTTAAGAAATACTGTATGTACCTATATGTACATCTTAATGCTATACGAAATATAGGTATACTTCTGTTTCTGGTACAGTGAAAAAATATCTGTTGAAACGAATGCGATGCAAATACTATCTCTAAAATAAATAATTTATACAAATAGTGCCAAAAAATACTTTTAGATTTTATAAATGTTTTCGACACTACCAAAGAACAGGAAATACAACAGGAAGGATAAGTATAGCACATACACAAATAGCCAATATAAATTTAACAACCTGTTTTCTGAACAAAAGATAAATAATAATAGCCACCAGATGATTTTATAAAATGATATCTACATTACTATTAAAATATAAATTACAGTAATAACGACAAACAGAAACATTTTTACTAATATGAGGATACCTAGCTGTTGTGATTTTTTTTATTAATGAATATAACTTTTTATTATGAATGATATTTATAGAGTTAAATGTCAGATATTACAATTCTTTTGGTACCTATGTACATAATTATCCAAAAAATATTTTTCTTAGAGCAAAACTTGACGTAGTAACAAAAATCTCGAAAGTTCTAGTTGACAATGTCAATATGCAACTTCAATAATAATCAATAATTATCAAAAATATAATTCTCACTAAAAAAATTTTTCATGTTGCATTAGCAAATAATATTCTCTGCTATTATTTTCATGCCTGTAAATAATGAATTAATCATTAATAAAACATTTAATTAATACTAACATTATGTAAATACGTTTTAGGGTTGCCCAGTAAAATACTTTTAGAGCATATTAGTATCTAATAATTATGTTTTTTATAGAAAACATGA
This sequence comes from Aromia moschata, assembly GCA_029963805.1. Taxonomy (NCBI): domain Eukaryota; kingdom Metazoa; phylum Arthropoda; class Insecta; order Coleoptera; family Cerambycidae; genus Aromia; species Aromia moschata. Next base: position 28,679 of record JAPWTK010001225.1, read on the forward strand.
CTAACATGACTTCTCAAAATCATAGAATAAAATGACAATGACTACCTATTGGAATAAAATAGAAACCAATATCGTAAGATAAAAAAAGTCCTCAAAGTATGCCGTTGAATTGATCCCGCATGTCCTAAATAATTACTCAGAACTGTCAAATTCTGAAGTTTTTATTATTAAGAAAATTAAATATGGCAATCACGGAAGATTTTTTTAATTCACTTTTTTTTAAATACCTACATTATGTATTATGAAATGACAATGACAGTAATGAAATTTTCTTAATAGAAAAAACCTTACAGCTTGACAGTTTTAAGAGTAATAACACAAGACATCAGGATCAATTCCACGGCATACTTTGAGGATGTCTTACAATTTGCTACATTTAATACAATGTTGCCAGTTCATTAGAGTTTTGTGTTGTACTTACCAGTGATGAAAGTGAGACTAGTTATCTTAACAGCTAAGATGCGGGCACAAAACAATGTTTTCCAGTTAGTGGTGAAGATGCGGAGCCGCCCCTCCTGAGACCCCACAGCTATCAGGTTTCCTGACACCGCCATGCATGATATCCTGGTAATTTCTACGGGACTTAACACAACATCGCAAATAACATGATTGATGTTTTCCCACCGAACACCAATTGATGTAGATGTGCAACCATTTGTCGTGGCCTTCATTCTGATAATTCTGCAAGTATTCTATTAGCTCATTCTTCGGGATCTCCTCTTTGCAGCACCATTCCCAGATACGCGTTTTCTACATGGAAATAGCCTATTAAAAATCATCGTAAAACAAAGAAAACTTAATAAAATTCATATTCCAAACAGTTTAATAGTTTGGATTTAGAACCGCATAACTTAGTGGCTGATAAATATTACAAAACGACTATTTAGACTTGCCAAATATAATAAATTTAAATAATTTTGACACAGAAATGCATACAAACAGATATATTGCAGATAAAATAATATTTGTATTTTTAACATGTAGTTATCACTATAAACTTAACCACCAAATTGATATGTCCTGCCAATAATCTTGCGTAAAATTCGGAAATAAATTATTGTAGGTGTCAGTTCTGAATGAAGTGATTTACATTTTATTATTAGACCAATTTATTTATAAATAAAACTTACTTGGGTTAAATAATCGACCATACTCTTCCATTCATCGTCGATTTTTCTCGCAGTTAACAATGTTTTTCCATCACATTTTCTCAAAATTTTTTCAATTATTTCTACGGGTAAAATCATTTTAACAATGATTGCCTTTATTGCAGCTAAATAGATGCAATAATGATAAATGGAAAATGATGTGTATTCACTATAGCAACACAAAGACGCCGTTAACAAGACTTCATTGTCGTCGAGGTATCTTTAAGAACAAATAACAAACTGAAAGGCCAAGTGAATGAATTGCTTTTGCTGCTGATTATTTTGTTTTGGGGTTATTTTTAATCATTTCAAACGTAGAATCTCAGTTTTGGCACATTAGCAACTTCTATTTTACAACGTTTACTCCATACGACATTCCATCCAATGAATCGATTACACCAGCGCCTGTAAAACTTTTGTATATAGTACATATTGTCACATGTTAGAGTCTGAATCAAACGTTAATCTTTACAAATACGTGAAAAAAAATCAAACAACTAACTAAAGCTTACTTGCTTTAAAAAAATATCTACAGTGTCCGCATGTGTATTATATGCCGCCAGTCTGTGATTACGTCGCAGTAAAAAAAGCGACGTACTTCCAACGATTGCAAATTGTCTCTACTAACACCTCTTCAAAGGAATACGTCGCGGTACCAGTCACCCGGTATATTTACTTTTTTTCGTAGTTTGTGGAGTTTTTGCACAGAGTAAAATTTTTACTGCACACTTGTTTTAAGTAAAAAGTAAATGTTCTGCAAATATTGATCACATGTATTGACGGTTTTTGTTTGGAAATACCGTTTATTAATAAGGCTTATTGTTTCAGAACTTCTGGCTGATCTTTGTTCGTGGTTTTGGATGAAATGCTAGGTGGATTAAACGTAGTATGGATGCCACGACCGATACTTTCGTTGCGATGCGCATGCGTTTGTTTAATTCCTACAGGTTGTTTTTTTATTTCATGTTTTCAGTATTTCAGTCTACGAGTAACTAGTTGTCAGAGGATTTATGCGTGATCTTTGTTCCGTTTTATGAAGTTTATCGTGTAAGTGTTCACATAAAGTGGCTGTTGATTTGTGTTAGAAACAATTAATTCAGATATTTAATGGACATCAAGTGCGCGTGATAAACCGATAGCGATGGGGGTCGTCCTGCCTCCTCTAGAATTCACAGAGTGCCTGACCGATAGTCCATATTTCAGAGAAAATCTTCACAAGCATGAGAGGGAGCTCGAGAAGACGAATCAACACATCAAAAGGATCATCAAGGAAGTTAAAGATTTGCTCGCAGCGTCAAAGCGTAAGCGTTGTTTATGAAATTATAGGGATTAGCATTCGATATGTCGAAATTTAAAACCTTTGTGCAGTGTTTTGACCTGCATTCTACTTACGAGTATATGTACCCATCCTGTATCGAAATTTTTTTCGTTAAATACGGTTTATTCAACCGTATTTGGATTTCTAAATGTAACGACGTTTAGTAGCTATAAGTATTTAGCTATGTACATATTCATGTAGATCAATCCATATCGATAATTGATAAATATTTACGAGTAGGTAGGGTATACTTGCGACATTTTTCTCCGGAGGAGAATGGGGGAAATGTAGTTTTGGGCAGTTAAAAAAAAGTTTCTCGTACACATAAATTCTAATGTTATACATAACCTTCCACGTACATATGTATCTACGAGTAAAGTAGGGCAAACAAATTATTAGGTATAACTGTAATTTTAGACGATGGAGGATAATTTTCCCCCGAACTTTACTTATCACGAAAAGTTACTCTTGTTCGATAAATCTGATAATCATAATGGATATTGGATAATGGTTAATAGGTATTTATTTTCAATTTGGATCAAATAGGTACATACATAGGTTCACATCACATCTCCAATAGGATTGACCGTTGCCAAGCAACCATGCCTATAGTCTTTTATTTACCCATAGTAGATATTACGGAAAATTTTAGTTAAACTGGTTTAATATTACTTGCATAATTATTATTGTAAACGTGATCGAATGGTAAATGTGAAAAAAAGTAGAAGGTAAGTTATAGATATATGTATATTATTTATTATTAATATTAAATATTTATATGGGTCATTCCACCAAATAAAGTTATTTTTACGGGGCGACCCCCGCCGATTTTATTCAAACTCATTGTGTAACTGTTCTCTATAATGAAACAAAAATTCTCTGAAAATTTCAGCCCTTAATCTACACCCGTTTCGAAGTTATGATATTTTGAATTTTTGAAAAACATTTTTTTTCAACTTCTTCGTTAATTTTTCTAATGGAAAAAAAAATATTTATAAAAATAAGGTTTTGACAGTTTTTGATGGAAAAAAATCTCAGCTTTCCAATGAAAAATTCATGTTTCACTACATATTACTGAAGACTCAAAAAATTCAATTAAAGCAGAAAAAACCATTTTTTTTATTGTGCGGCGCGAGCTACGTCAAATTTGATATTTTGTCTGAATGCTGAGAATTTTTCCCATCAAATATATCATTTTCAAGATGGGCGTATTTTTTTGTTTAAATACAATTGATAATTGTTCAAATACTTGCCATTGAATTCGTAACTTTGAAATAGTAAAATAATTTCAAGATATTTTTTTATTTTTACGTTTTGAATTTGCCGCTGAAATATTCATATTATACCGTGTGTGTAAAGCCGACATCGGCCAGGTATGAAAAAGGACAAACAGAAATGAGAATAAGAAGCAACCGCACACGCATCGAAGGTAGTGAGGAAATAAGACCGGCACTCTCACCACCTGTGCTTGTTGTTAAAACGAGAAGTGTAGCATTTGTTTTTTTTCACAACTGGGCGATGTCGGCTTTACACATACTGTATACTATCTTGTATAATTAGGCCAATCAAATTGTCGAAAATACCTCATTTTTTTGCAAAAATTTAGTTCAGTAAACAAATATATGTAAAAAATAGGAAAAACCCCGTAGAATTGAATGAACTACTTTACCCTATCTGAATTTTTGGGCTTCATTTTCAAAATGGCGTCCAAAGTTCGCAAAAAACATTTTTTTTCATTTATAAAAAATCTAAACATTTTAGAAAAAATGTTTCAAACAAAAGTAGAAATTTTTAATACGGATCGAATAAGCCGAATAAACCGGTTTTGATCGATAAATAAATAAATGAAATATTGCAAAAAAACCGCAAAAAATCGCAATTTTTTCAAATATCTCAAAGAATTTCTTTCAAAAATAAATATTTTTTTATGAAACTTGGTGAAAGGATAGCTCTTGGTGAGCAAAATAAAAGGATTTTTTCAGAATAGAAAAATATTTTAATTTTATAATAATTTTATAATACTTATATAATAATTTTATTTTTTGCAAAAATCGAGATTTTCGAATAAAAGTGTTTTTGTAAAATTACCATAATTCATAGGCCGCCACATCTTTAGGAACGGGGTTGGGCTTCAAATTTTCTTTAATAGTCACACTACTATGTGCAAATATTGCGCGAGAAAATTTTACAGGCGTCGATTTTACTTTCATCAAAAATGAAGACTATTTAGTCAAAAAAGGACGCTCTGGAAGTGCGATACTCTACATGAAAAACGGTGAAAGGGACACAAACATTGTACACGTTTTTACCAATTGATAAAGACATAAGGATATGCTTACATCAGAACTGTATCGACATCCCCAAAAAGTTCAAAAAATAAAAGTTTTATAATCGTAGTGTTCATGTTTTATTTATTTGTATTTAAACAAAAAATATTCCCATCTTGAAAATGACATATTTGATGGGAAAAAATATCAGCTTTCAGAAAAAAATATCAAATTTGACGTAGCTCACGCCGCACAGTCAAAAAAATCGTTTTTCTACTTTGATTGAATTTCTGAGGGTCTTCAGTAATATGTAGTGAAAAATGAATATTTTCATTGGAAAGCTGAGAATTTTTTCCATCAAAAACTGGTAAAATCTTGTTTTTATAAATAATTTTTCTCCATTAGAAAAATTAACGAGTTGAAAAAAAAAATTTAAAAATTCAAAATATCATAACTTCGAGACGGGTGTATATTAAGGGCTGAAATTTTCAGAATTTTTTTCATTATAGAGAACTTTTGAATTTTGTAACTATAAACAGTTACACAGTTTGAATAAAATCGGCGGGGGTCGCCCCGTAAAAATAACTTTATTTGGTGGAATGACCCATATACCTTAATAATATTCACTTTGAAGCTATGTTTACTTATTACAGTCATAGATATATATTTTTTTAAAATGTCAGTCCTTTCTCCTTTACTGTTGCATCTTACGGAATTTTCTACGTTTGTGCATTATCGTGGAGCTTGTTATGGTTTTGAAATGGTCAACAGTTTGTTTATAAAGAAGACAATAGGTATATTGTTTACACGTGATATATAATTTTTCTTACCGAATCTCTCACGTGCTTGAATTAGTCACCGTAATTTTTTTCTCGGTATCGATGTTGTAGGAAAATTATCGGAGAAAACATTCGAGACCTCGAAAACTGTCAGTAATAATTCAAGTACTAGGGAGATTCGTGTTTTTTTTACGAAGTAAGTAAAGGTTAGGCATGTTGACAGGAAAGTTTTGTAATATCTGACGTTTGCTGTGTATTTTAATTGTGATTTTATTACATTTGTAGGTACATTTGTAACATAACTAGGCTCCGGAAAGTGTGCTACAACGCAGACTAAAAAGACAGGAGTAAAATTGTGCTGAAAATGTAATGTACAGGTATTGTACACTACATCCCTATCGCTTGTGTCATTCAGGAATACCGACTGTCTTCATTACTTGAGCGTTCGTTGCCACGACGAAAATGAGCATTGTACATCTACTGAAGTTAAAGGTGCAAATTCAAAATAGTTCACATGGACAGAGGACGGCACACCACGCATATTATTTTCACGAATTTCGCACTGTATCACTGTCTGTATCACTAACGATTGTTTGTTATATCTATAGAGGACAATGCACGTGTTATTACTGTTTGTATACTTCCAGCCGTGTTTGTAAAACTCGTTTATTGGCTATCAATATTGTGGGCCAAATATCTGAAACACCTAAAATTTGTATCAGAACATTAACGACCTTATTACCGCAAAAATTTATTGTTTCATCCACTCTCAACCACGGAAATTTATTGCGTATCTGATTCTCTTCTTTGATATTTCCCGTGACACGTTGTAATAAATCTGTAAATATGTTTTACGCAATGTACCTATTGCTACTAGACAGTGGAAAATCGGATACATATTTGGCAGAAAAACGTCTAAAGTGAATATTGTCGACCACGTTCCACGAAAGGCTACATGCCCAAAACATGCACAAATGGAACCGAAATTCCGTTTTCCTAACAGTACCAGTACCTAATATTTTGTTGATGGATGTTCTAATCTAAGTATCTTTCACACTCTTGGCGTGTACGAAATGTATTTCTACGATTGATATACACATTTCGTAGGAACAAACTTCAAAAGAAATACGTACACAGTGCAAAATACATAAATATGTACAGTCGTTTATGAGTTAACTACTCACGACACATAAAATAATTTTAAACTTGGCGTTCTACTGTTTGTTCATTGGGCGTCGAGGTACTACTAATTCGAACAACGGAATGTTCGCCACGCTGTATTGCTAAACTGCATACAGGCCTCCCGCAAACCGGCACGGGAGTCCCAGTACGCGTTACTAAGCACGGTCAGTGGCGTACGTATGCACGAGCAAGAAATACACGCGTACGTAATTTACAAGGCGCTTAAAAAATATGGTTTATACTTTAATTATCACAGAGTTGTATAGTGCCGACCATCGTGTGCCGACTGAAGTGTGCATTGTAGCACGCTTTCCGGACCCTAGATATAACACGATGGACACCTAGACATAATATATTTTTTTCTTTTTAGAATTTGATCATTTACGTAAGCAATAGATATAACATTTGTTTATAATTTATGCTTGTGTAGAAATAAAAAAAAAATAGGACGTCAGTAGTAATCAAACGCCCGATTAATGTCGAGTCAACATTTAACAGAAGCATTTCCAGTGTAATTTCGCCTAGGGTACCCTCAGGCGTACTTACCTAAACAAAAATACAAATTTCCGGAATTTTTTTTCGTTGCCATGGTACTTATCTGTTAAAATAAGATCATCCGATTAGTTTGAATATGCCGGTTATCCCAGAATGACAATAACAGCCAATATTTTGGTAATTTGAAAAAATAGGAATATGAAAAAAAAAAATGCAAGCTTGGTATTTAAAAAAATTGTTATATTTGGTTATATTGTAAAGTAATTGATATATTTTTACAACCTACTTTATCACAAAGTTAGATATACGTAACAAAGAAAGAATAAGTCAATGTGACAGTTTTGAGAAAAGTACATGTCATTTTGTCACTTACGCAATATGTCAATAATACATATCTGGTTATTACTGCAATACATGTATTACTATTGTTTACAGTCTAATAAAATGTGCAATATCGAGCTCCCGTTATAAATGAAAATAATAATACCTAATGAAAGTTATAGGATACTTCTCTTTAAACAAAAAAGCATACAAATAAAACAATATATTCCCTTGGCAATTATGAAAAAAATATTAAAATAATTAAAAATTTCTTAAAGCAAGCAAGCAAGCAAGCAATTTCATTTAACAAATTTTTTTTTTGCTATAGGTAAATATAGACATCCAATAAAAAGTCATCAAAGTTGGCCAAGAAAAAAAAGACGTATTTCTATTCTTAATCGAATTTATAACCTTATTTACTTGTCAAGACTGTCACATCATATGACAGCCATTGTTTATTTTACAAATTGTGACAGTCACTTGTCAAAAGTTTGACATAATCGAAAAGCTTAGACATGACCGCTATTTTCATCTCTCTCGTTGATAGCCAGAGTTGATGTCGTTTTTTTTGGATGTCTATATATGCCACAGTAATAACCAACATTCTACTCTGCCTTCTGCTTAGGTCTGATCAGAAATCTGATAATCATTCCCTAAAATATGTTCCCCCTAAAATACGGAATCCCGTATTTTTTTAGGGAAAATGTGAGAATTTCAAATCCCACCAGTCGCCACTGGTATGTACAACTTTACAATCCAAGTAGGTATTCTATGTACTCAAAAAAATAACAAAGCGAGTAATTTCCTGTCCTGTCGTTTTGTGCCGAAGCATTCCAACATTTGTCTACCTTGACCAGCAACCAAGTAATAATAATAATATTTAAAATAAGAGGAAAAAGCCTAAAACAAACAGTGCCCAACAAAATATTTGCAAATAATACACGAACGTATTGGCAAATATTTGCCTAAAATTAATGTATTTTGCGCGGCTAAGCGTAAACTAACCCGCTCAACATCCCGTAAATTTTCGATCGTCCGTCGGCGAGACGAAAGCCCGAAGGTCGTTTATCCGTATGGCACGCACGCCATACCTGCGTCCTATAAACGTCGAACGATGGCTCACGGCTCACCGATAAGCCTATACCCGCTAAATACGGTGTTTCGAGCTACGACGGCCGAATGCTAATACACCTCTGTCACCGAACAGAAATTATATTCGGTGCCTCTGTATTACAAACGAGGGAACAATGAAAGTCATATAATGTTTATACAGGGTGGCCCCAGATGGGGTTAACGATAGGTGTAAATCACAAAAAATGTGCGGGTTGAAATTGGCCTTTTTGGAAATCAGCTCGTTTGAGTATGGCTCGCTATGTTGCTACTTCTATCACTCTGGATGATTTTCAACTCAGAATATCGAAAATAAACTGCTCGTCAAAATTACCGTAACACTTTTTAGATTAGCGCCATTTGCGTTCTATTTGAGTTAGACTTGCGGTTTTTAATTTTCGGCAGCCTATAATGTTGGTTTGAATGCCCGAATGGCGAATCGCCGTCCTCACCCCAAAAAGCAACCCTATGTCGAAATTTGAAATTGTGGGGTGCCACAACTCGCTTTCACCCTTTGACAACCCAAGCACCCGTCCAAGCCACACCTATTACGACCTACCATCCGCCCCCCTGATTCCGCCCCTGTAGAAGCCTATGTGGGATGGGAAGACTCTTGAACTTAACGGAACCCATTGTTAATGGCCGTTTGAGCGCCAAATGTGATATTCCATCTCCAACTCGCCCCCCTGAAAATTTGCCGCGCTGAGTGAACACTTGTCTCGCTACCAAGCATCGCGATTTTGGCGTTTATCGATTCACAAGAGTGCAAAGGAAGGTTCCACCTACCCAACGAGTGTTGTTTCATGAATTTTCATCAACTCAAAAATTTTTTGGAGGTTGTCAAAAAAAATAGGGTGATAGGACGCAAAAGAAGATTTGACGGATACGGGGTTTGCCAAAAAAAGTTCATGCATCCTCAGGAAAGCTTTCTGAGTCATCCCATGCACCAGGACTTGCTTACAACCCCTTAGAGCGGCAAATTTTCAGGGGCTGGGCACTTTTTCATCATTTTTTGGCGCTCAATCGACCGTCCGCAGTGTGTTCCGTCAACTTCGAGAGCCTTCAAATAATGCCATTACATTAATTCGAGACAAAACGACATTCCACCAGAGGGGGTCGGCGTGGGTGTGGTCTGGAGGGGTGCTTGAGTTTTGAAAGGGTGAAAGTGAGTTGTGGCAACCCACACCAATTTATTAGACAGCATTAGAATCAATGTATTCGCTCAAATAGAGATCAAACCACGCAAAACCCTGCGTAAATGTAAAAGAGGTTGCTTAGGGGGTCTGGAAATGAGTTAAAGAGGTGGGACAGTGACCAAATACACAGAACTTATTAAGGAGGTCTTGATGTGTTCCGAGATGGAGTTTTTACCCCACAGCGTCCTTTTTAGTCGATCCTGTAGGTTTCTGAAATTGCCGTCAAAATCTTGCGAATTAAAATTTCGACATGGGGTTGTTTTTTGGGGTGTGGACGGCGAACCGTTTAAGTCACAGCGTAGCGACTTCAGAGCATTAAAACCAACCCTATATGCTACCGAAATTAAAAACCGCAAGTCTCTAACTCGAAGAGAACGAGAATGGCGCTAATCTAAAAAGTGTTACGCTAATTTTGACGAGCAGTTTGTTTGAGAATAGCTGCTCTAAATTAAAATGTATATAGTGTCATGTCAACTTTACGTTACGTACCTATCATGTCAACTGTAAAAGCGTTTATCGCGTCCCTAGTACTGAACAGATATTATATAGAGTCCAATAATATTGTACTGAATACTTTAAACTTCACCAGACATTTTTGACCTGCTAATAATTCTTCCTTCGAATTTTTCTTGTGATTTTCTGTAAAATAATGTAGTATGTTCTGTGAACATCTTAGAAACCACTTTAAATAAGCAAAACATTCTCAAAAAACACAAAGTTCTACATAAAAATTGTATGTCTTTTACACATATTGCCAACTATATCTGGGGACACCCCGTATGTCTAGCACCTCATCTCTATCGTAATCGGATCCGATTAAGGACTCTGGTATTTTCGATGCCGTCACGTATGATGGTGCGACGATTTCGTTCCTTTTTTGGACCCGGACGATGTAAATCTTCCTTTTTTAAAAGGGACCGTTGTCGCTTTTGTTCGCGCAAATCGCGAAAGTTCGTCCAAATTTGAACGTCGAGGCGAAATTTCTATTTCACTTTCTTTCGTGGGACGGTGTGTGCCCACTTTCTCGTGAAATATAAATGCAAAAGTTTGTAGGGTTAGACCTCAACGAGTTCTGATTATTTGTCATGAATCTGAAATCAGAATTTCCAGATTGATTCATGTTTTTATCTTAACCTCAAAAAACACCTCTAAACTGCGATTTTTTAGACTTTCAACTTAATGAAGTATAATAAAACTCAAAGTTATAGTAGATATAGAAAATACCACAAAACGCCGCGTCAAAAAGAGGTCCAAAAAATATCTTGTACTTGGCCAGCGAAGTCTTAATTACACAGCGGAAACTCTGGGTGATTTCATGTGAAATCAGCCATCGTTTGGCATCGATGTCACCAATTTAGTTCATATTTGCTGAAGTCTTCAATAGTGATCTAGTTGATGTGTGCCAAGCAGCTCGGCGAGGATCTCATTAAGATCTCCTCAATAAGTTCTGGACATTTGGTCGCTGTCCCATCTTTTCAACCCATGTCCAGAACCCCCTAAGCCACCCCTTTGCATTTACGCAGGGTTTTGCGTGGTTTGACCTTTATTGGGCGAATCAATTGACCCTAGTGCTGCCTAAAGGGGCGTACAGACCTGCACACGTATGCGGTGAGAAGCTACGCATATGCGTGCGTACTCAATCCATTCGCGCTCAGAGCATTCGTTGAAACTTTTATCGCCGCATATGCGTGCGTGCTCAAATCGCTCCATCCATGCGTGGTAAAAATGTCTAAAGAGTTGGTTATGGTCAGTGCCGCATGTGTAGTCATTAGTAGTTTATTAAAAAAAGATAAAAGGTAAGAAAAACAGACGATGGTGGATGACGCATTTATTTAAAAGAAGAACTCGACATATGAGCTCCGATTTATTAGTAGATTTGGCTTTAGAACCAAATACCGGACAATTTCAAAACTTTGTACGTATGCCATTAGAAGACTGAATACCTAATGTAATGAAAAAGATACAATGTTGAGAAAGGCCATATCTGCTAAAGAGCGCCTAGCTATAACATTAAGTTTCCATATTTAATTCTTTTGAAATTGTTCCCATGTATCCTCTTTCTTCGGTTTTGAACAATAGAACTTATTTTTTGGATCCCGTAATATAGAGATTTTTTCATATAGATCTATTAATTCCATACACTGTTCATTTGACCACTCCATTTTCATATAAATATGTCAACAACTCCGCACTAGTCTCGCTTTAAACTAGAACGGCTCAAAACGCCGTCCAAATTGAGCGCGAAAGCACACGTATGTTTCTTTGATGTGCGCCAAAAAACCGACACCAGTCTGGCTCACGGTATGCGCGCTCAAGTCATTCGCGAGAGGTATCGCATGCGGCGAGAGGCCACGCAAACGCCGTCCAGATTTGCATACGTATGTGTATGCGTAGCTTCTCACCGCATGCGTGTGCAGGTTTGTACGCACCTTAATAAATTGGTGTGGGGTGCTACAACTTACTTTCACCCTTTGACAACTAAAGCACACCTCCAGACCACATCCACACCGACCTTAGTTTCTTAGTCCATCCTGTACATCTCTGAAATTGCTGCCTTCGGGGCATTCAAACCAACACTATAGGCTACCGAAAATTAAAAACCGCAAATCTCAACTCAACTAGAACTCAACTCAAATAGAACGCAAATGGCGCTAATCTAAGAAGCGTTACGCTAATTTTGACGAGCAGTTTAGTTCGACCGATGACATATGTATGTATCTTGTTTTAATATGTTTATGTTAAACTAGCGACCTGCCCCGGCGTCGCACGGTTTACGACATCACATTAGAAACCTCTAAAATTATCAGCGTTTCTCTACGATATTATGCATGTATTATACATATAAACCTTCCTCTTGAATCACTCTATCTATTAAAAAAAACCGCATCAAAATCCGTTGCGTAGTTTTAAAGATCTAAGCATACATACAGTGTCAGACAAAAGTTAAGCAACTAAGGCAAGTTGTGCATATTTAATGGTATAACAATAAAATGTAAAAATCGGACAAAACATTTATCATATAATAGTAGGTCATATTCTTACAGGAGTCATGTTTCAACAGAATTATGTTTTTTGCACACTAGTAAGAGATATATCAAATCAACAGTTATGATGGCTGTAAAAGAGGTCACAAAAAAGTTAAGCAACTTATATTAAATACAATATTAATAATAGTCTATTGCATAGCCTTTATGTTTAATGACTTCAGCACACCTTCGGGGCATAGACTTAATCAACTTCTGAATAGTAAGCTGTGGTATCTGTGTCCACTCTCGCGACAAAGCCTCATACAATGCTTCAATATTGGAGTACCTGTTGTTATCCCGAATTCGACGGTTAACAATCTCCCACAGATTATCAATAGGATTGAGATATGTGTATTGCGAGGGCCATAAAAGTATTATAAGTTTGTTGTCCACGAACCATTGTTTAACGATATTTGCAGTGTGCTTTGGATCGTTGTCATGTTGGTATATCCAACGGAGAGGCATTTCCTCCTCTTCAAAGGTAGCATGATGTGCTTTAACATATCCAGGTATTGAAAACGATCCATAATACCCGTTATTTTATACACAGCGGTCCCATACCATTGGCCGAAAAACAACCCCATACAAGAACACTCCCACCGCCATGTTTTACATACTTACGGTAATGATGAGGGTCCAACCGCTTACGTCTTGGATGCCATACACGCTGCATACCATCAGAATCTATTAAATTAAATTTAGATTCATCACAGCGATGACGTCAGTGATTCATCACAGTGATGAATCTAAATTTAATTTAATAGATTCTGATGGTATGCAGCGTGTATGGCATCCAATACGTAAGCGGTTAGACCCTCATTATTACCGTAAGTGTGTAAAGGACATGTGTGGGATTGTTTTTCGGGCAATGGTATGGGACCGCTGCATAAAATAACTTGTATTATGGATCGTTTTCAATACCTGGATATTTTAAAACACGTCATGTTACCCTTTGCAGAGGAGGAAATGCCTCTCCGTTGGATATACCAACATGACAACGATCCAAAGCAAATTGCAAATATCGTTAAACAATGGTTCGTGGACAACAAACTTACAGTACTTTCATGGCCCTCGCAAATACCCAGATCTCAATCATATTGAGAATCTGTGGGAGATTGTTAACCGTCGAATTCGGGATAACAACATGTACTCCAATATTGAAGCATTGTATGAGGCTTTGTCGCGAGAGTGGACACAGATACCACAGCTTACTATTCAGAGGTTGATTGAGTCTATGCCCCGAAAGTGTGCTGAAGTCATTAAACATAAAGGATATGTAATAGGCTATTAATATTATTGTATTTAATATAAGTTGCTTAACTTTTGTCACCTCTTTTACAGCCATCATAACTGTTGATTTGATATATCTCTTACTAGTGTGCAAATAAAATAATTCTGTTGAAACATGACTTACTGTAAGAATATGACCTACTGTTATATGATAAAGGTTTTGTCCGATTTTTACATTTTATTATGTTAAATATGTACAACTTGTCTTAGTTGCTTAACTTTTGTCTGACACTGTATGTAGGTAGGGACAGACAGCGGGAAGCGACTTTGTTTTATACCATGTTATGATTTACATAACAAATCATATCGTATTCACAATGAACTTATTGCAGAGAAAATACAGATAGCCTCGTTGTATTTAGACCCGTACAAATATTTTTTGTTTGCGCTTGAATATATTGTAGATGATAAGAGTTAGATCAGATAACGGAGATAAAAATATATGGTCTATAAGGTATCAGACCATTTTGATGTATCTTCTGTATATTTATCTGACATGTATTATAATATGTATAGTTGGCATACGGCGACGCAACACATAGGGATCCTCGTGTAGCATGTGATGGGGGTTGCCTCAATTTGGTTTGATTGCAGTAGTCCTGTGAGAGCTGGAGCTGTTGTATAACCTCCGGTATACGCAATACGTTGATTATTGTGGTATAATATCATAATAAAATATGGCAAATGTGCGAAAGGATGCAAGTTGTTTTCGTGTATTATACTTACATATGTATTATTCGTACGTTTCTGTGGCGCGTTCCGTTTCTGCCAACTTTAATAATAGAGGATAATTGTATCATATTATCAAAATTTGCAGTCACAACGTGCAAATGATTAATTAAAGATAATTAATGTATTCTATATTCATTGTGCCTAATAGAGGTTGATAATATTAATTTACAGAAATACTGGAGTGGGTATTGGAACCTTCGGCGTAGAAATAAAAAACTGGAGGTTTTCCACGAAACACCGAACTACTATACTTTTCTCGACGCGCGTTTCGCCAACAAAGTTGGCATCTCATTAAAAACTCATTTAAAAGGAAGAAGAATAAAGAAGATTAAAACTCATCAGTTTTAATCTTCTCCTGAAGATGCCAACTTAGTTGGCGAAACGCGCGTTGAGAAAAGTATAATAGTTCGGTGTTTCGTGGAAAACGTCCAGGTTTGTTTTTACAGAAATACTGTCTATAGTCTATAGGCCTGGTATTTTTCTAAGTTGTAGTTAAAGTTAGATGACGACAAAGAGAACAGTTATCATATACCCAGCAGTTCAGAGAAGTCTGTCCAACAGTTTAGAGTTGTCTGTGAAATAGTGGCGGCTGGTGGAATTTGAAATTCTCTTATTTTTGTAAGGAAGCGTGGAATTCACACCAAATTTTTGGGAGTAATTAGTAATATGAAATGGAAGGCTAAAATAGCAAAAAAACTTAAAATGAAACTTCCTATGTTTTTTTTTTCAAAAACATCAAGGCTTTTACGAAACTTCGAGATCTGATAGTTATTAAAATTTTTATAACAATGTGGACCTACATTCCCCTCCCCTCTCGCTAACTTTTGAACAGGCAAGATATTGATGTCGCACAAAAATCAGTTGAAATAGTTCTACTTTTATTACTTTCTAACATAAAAGTGGTAACTAACATACCACCATACAAGGGGCGCTGTCATCGTGATTTTTTCAAATGGGTTACACACAGACGAACCCCTTCCTATTTAAAAAAATAATGATGACAGCGCCCTCTGTCAGGTGCATTAGGTGACGTATGTCACGTTCTTCTTAGAAAGTAATAAAAGTAGAACAATTTCAATTAGTTTTTGCACGGCATCAATATCTTGGTCCGTTTAAAAGTTAGAGTGGGTGGGGAGGATATTTATGTCCTCACTGTACATATTTACAGGATATCCGAACTTAGTGTCTCACTGCCAATATTTTGGTTATTTTCGACCTAAAAAAAAGTTCAAACGCCTGAAGTTATGCAGAATTTTCTAAGAAATCTGAATTTGCTGTTCTTAGGGGCGTCCATTAATTACGTGAGGCGTTCGGGGGGGGGGGGGGGGACCAGCCGAATCTCATCTAATCTTGCTTTGGGGAGAGGGGGTCTCGGCGAATATCGGGTAATTTTTTTGTCCGCAAAAAAAAAAACAGAGTAAAATTCACACGGGCATGTTGGTTCCAATAGTCACTCTTGAGACCGTGCATGAGTCTCCGTGGACTGAATTGGAATAAATACTCTCAGTAGTTACGATTTAAGTATTTTATTGTTTCATTCTCACTGTGATTCTAGTCTTAAATACTAGTCTTAACTAGTCAAATAAAAATATTAAGCGAATTATTTTTTTTTATCTTTTTTTAGTATAAATCCAACGCATTTACACTAGAAACACGTTTTGAAAAATCTCACGTGAGATTGGGGAATGGTGGAGGAGGTTGTGCCAAATCTCACGACATCTCACTGGAGGGGGGGGGATCCGAAAATCGCCAAAAACGCCTCACGTAATTAATGGACGCCCCCTTGATTTGGTGGTGAAAGGTATTCTCAAAAAAAAAAAACGAATTTTGGAAATTAATTGGAGTCACATTTTAGTGTGCAATGTTATTACAGGATATACAAGGGGCATACGCGTCTGTTGTCACATTCGACTTCCGGTTTCACCGGAAGTGATTATTTCTTCACCAGTCTTTTGAGTCGCCACATATATTTTTTTTCTCTTTCGTCTTTCTGAATCTACAGGTATATAGTTTTGTATAGTTATCTTTATAAATAACGGAGATGCATCCGACTTCGGTTTCGCTGGAAGTGACTATAATTTAATGATCTTTTGAGACACTTTATATTATGCATTTTTTTCAATTCCTCTCGTCTTCCCGAGTTCAGCGAAATATAGTTATATATTTATATCTAAAAATATATCGACTAAAATTTTTATATTTAATGAAATTAAGTTAAGGCCCAGTTTCGGCTCTGGGGGCTTCCATGATAGCTTCAACGAAAAATGTTGAAACTCGCAATACAAACACAAAATCCAGAAACTAATCCTCCTACAAATGTTTAACCCCCCTCTTCGTGCAAGAATGCACTTGGTTCTTTAAATACTTATTTATAAAGATAACTATAGAAGATTACGAACGACGAAAGAAATAAAAAAATAATATATGACTCAACTATATACCTGTAGATTCAGAAAGAAGAAAGGGATAAAAAAATGAAAAATAGATAAAGTGAATCAAAAAGACTTATGAAGTAATAGATACTTCATAAGTCGGACGTGACAACAGACACTTTTATAATGCCCCTTGTACACCTATAACATCCCGCACTAAAATTTCACTCCAGTTATTTTCCAAAATTCGTTTTTTCGGAATATCTTTTTTATCAACCCCCTGTATTCTAGAGATTAAATTCAGATTCCTTGGAAAATTCTGTATAACCTTAGCGTGTGAATTTTTTTCCTTACTCAAAAATAACCAAAGTATCGGTAGGGAGACACTAAATTGGGAGACCCTGTACATACATACATATGTATTTCTTTATGTTGAAATTGTATGTCGATACACCTGTATTTTTTACTAATGCAAACTGTAATTGCAGAATAAATGTTCGTGTAGATACAGATAAGATTAAACGCCATAAATAAACAAGCATCAGTCTAAAATATATTTTCGAATAATCTTTATTGGTTTAGTTAATTATTGTAGATAAAATATATGGGTGTTGCGGAAAAAACAAGTTTTTTAATTTTTTAAATTTTGCAACAAGGATTACGAGTATATATTATTTGTTGGAGAGAAAGGGCACTTTAAAAGTTGAGACAATCAATAGTTTTTTGTTTGCCACAAAAATGGACTTTTGTGGCCATGACTGTTAGCATGTTTTTTTTTTATTGAGGGATTTTTTAATGTTTTGTTGAAATACAGGGTCGCACTTATGTACAATGTTTTAATTAAAAATTGAGTAATAAACGCTTAGATTCTGACGGGCGCTGCGGCGGAGACAGTAATCCGACCTGTATATAAAACCGCCTTTGGCCTGTACTGTTTGCCAATAAACTACATACGAGTATAATTGGGGTTGTGGTGGGGCTGGTTAGATTAAATAGTGATTGCAAATAAGACATACTAAGTGCTTTTGCACCCATTCCTCAATCTCTATCGCATTTACGCACCAAAGTCACCATGGCTTAGAGTAAAGCTCCTCCCACATTAAATTTATGCGTCCTCGAATGACCACCGACAGCATGATGCGCCAGAAAACTGGGCATACATTTTGCAACGAAAAATGGAACAACCCGTGTGTAAATTAGGTTAAGGAATTATTGTATTTTGGATTATGGAATCTTTGCTGTTAGTTTGTAGGTACTCATTTTCGGGACACCTTGTACATTACTGTATTAAACAACGAAGGCAAAAAATTTTTGATTGATGTGTGATGCTCTATGCACTTGTAACTTATTATTTCATTTAGTTGACAATCCGATAGTGAACTAACTAGTGCCTATAGACCGCTTTAGAGTTTGCAATATTTATTGCCGGCAAGAAAAAATTGCAGCAATTTTTATTGCGCGCACGCGTATTTATGTCTGTTTGGACAATTTCTTAACAAATAAACACAAATACGCGTGCGCGCAAAAAATTGCTGCAATTTTTCTATAAAGCAAAAATAAAGAAAAAATCTATTTTTTTCTAAAAAAATTAATGATTTTTTTTTAGGTTTTCATATATCATTAATTTAACATAAAAACATTGTTTAAAAAAAAGATTTCCAAAAATTTTTTGTCCAATTCATATACGTTTTGTTTATTTTATTGTAATTAACAATATCCTGTAGTCGGTTTTCGGATATCAATTTTGTCAGAAAATGGCCCTTATTTTAGCTCAATTTCCTGATGTAGTAGTGTAAATCCAAGTTTGCAGCTTCGAAATCTATGATCATATCTCCTAAACTATGCGTTATATGGAAACGGCCTTTTAACGGCCTTCTAAAGAAATTCTAAGATTAAATTTGCTACAATTTGAGACCTGAACCAGCTAGTCAATCTACTCAAAATACAACAGGTTGGAAATTGGCCATTTTTTTCAAAAAAAGAGGATTTTTAACTTTTCGTCAACTTCCGGCTTAAATATCGGGGGAAATACTTATCCTATGATGAAAGTCGTATCATAAGAGAAGTTTTGGTAAATTTAATTAGCTTTAATTATAGCGCAGAACGACGCCTGTAGACCTCTTAGTTATCTCATGATCTTAAATAAAAACCAAACAATGGGAAAACTGCATTTTTCACAAATTCGACTTCACTAGTTCTCAGGATGGTACTGCTGAACGAGTGCGACGGTATGGTACTCTTCAAGGCAATGAAGTGATGTTTGAAGAGTCGACTGTCATCAAAATGCCTCAGGAGAAGTTACTTGCCAATGACAGCAACAGATGACGATTGATTGTCCTGCTGCGCTCAGCCTTCGAAAGCCAGGGGATTGAGACGAAACAGGCAGTAGAGGATGCTGACTGTGATATCATTAAGACAGCACTCCAAAAAAGTGCTTATATAGAGAGGAGTGAATCCCTAGTCCTTCTTTGCTTGGATCCACTATCAAAAATGTTTTTTTCCAGACAAGTGGCAGAGATGACTCTGGTCCATTGCAATACTCCTTAACTTCATTCAACCGGGGAGAGTTGGAGTTCTCCCCCCGGATTTGTGTTGTTTTTGCACGCGTTCACAGGGTGCGACATTACTTCTGCCCTTTTCTGGTACGGGAAAAAATAAACTGTGGAGCGCTCTTCAGAAATATCCCGAACTGATAACCATCGCAGAAAATTTCTCCAACCTACTGCGACCCACGAGACCATAGCAGACTCAGGAGCAAAGTGCCTCGTAGCTCTAGAGGAGGTAACAGAGGAGACAAGGTAGAAAATCTACATTGCCTGCGGTACAAAATTTTTGTGAAAACGGCCGCCTCTGCTAAGGTTGACCTGGTCCGCTTGCCTCCCAACAGAAGATAGTGCGGCATTCCATGCCTACCGAACTTACCATCAGGTTCAAAAATGGTTGGGGGTTGATAGAGATGCCACTCAGTGGGGGTGGACTGAACAGGGGGCTCATACCTACTACTATGATGGGCGAAGAGGCACCCCCCAATCCTCAAAATTATTTCCTGCCAGTGTAAGAAAGGGTGCACCGGAGGCGGCTGCACATATCTGAAAGCTGAACTGAGATGCTCTTATATGTGCAAATTCTGCTCTGGCGTCTCCTGCCAAAACGTCGCCGTTATCCAGATCGACGAAGAATGGGATGATAACGACGACAATATCAACGACCCACTGCCCGTGATGACAATAGACGATTCACAACACCTTTGAAAGACTAAGTGAACTTTATTACCAACTATAGTTGTAGATTATTAGTATTAATATTGTACTTAAATATGCATGAGTAGTGCCGTTTAAATACATATTTTGTTAGATTGGTAGCCAATGAAAGACACATGGACCCACTTCAGTTTTTAGGTGATGACTGGACACCTCTTACAGAGTTTGTCGTTGAAAACTACCCTGGTCAAACCATCCAGAACCAAAGAGACGTTTTCGATTTGTTGAAAAATTTTTTTTTTCATTGAAAAAAATTTTGTACAAATCACGTATTTGTTTTAGTTTCTAGAAAAAAATATACGCAAATATTCCACAGTTTTACCCATTGTTTAGTTGTCATTACAAGCAGCGCTTAAATTAAAGCTATTAAATTTACTAAAACTTCTCTTGACACGACTTTCAGCGTGGGATAAGTATTTCCCCAATATTTAAGCCGGAAGTTGACGAAAAGTTAAAAATTCACTTTTTTGAAAAAAATGGCTAGTTTCCAACCTGCTGTATCTTGAGTATTATTTGACGTACAGAGCTGGTTCAGGTCTCAAATTGTAGCAAATTTAATCTGCTCTAAAAAAGCTTAGATAAATTCAGGGATACTTAATTTTTTTTCACGATTTTAGACATAAAAAAGAAAAGAAGTCCGACAAATTGTATCGGTAAATTTTTTTTTTAAAGTGCACGGATGCGCTGAACAAAAGCCAGCCTGTTTCGGTAATCCGTTGTTTTCTGTCCGAAGATATCTGTACGTTTTTTTAAGCGTGGTGCAGAAAACGATTATGAAAGTCTTGCAAGATTGTTTGCTTTCAGCACAATTACTGTGCCTAAAAGAGTATTCAAAACATACCCAAAAACTCATTATATTGTTATACAATACTACGTTTATAGTTTTCTGCGATAAAACTGGGTATACCATACATGTGACTGACCTTATAATTTGATATGACTAAAATGTTCATCTATTTGAGTAAGTATACATTATTAATATTTTCCTGGCCACGAAGGCACAGATTGTCATTCAGTCATGTTAAAAAAATGACCAACGTACAAACGCCATTTAATTGTACAAAAAACCATGTTTCAGTCATGTTAAAAACATGGAACGTATTGTACCATATACATGGAACTATATTAACTTTTATCCATTCCTGGCAGCAATAATCCCATACTGGGTGCAACGCTGCATTTACCAACACAAAAAAAATTCCCGGAAGTTGGGCTCGCCAAGGATATCCAAACAAAAACGCCGCGTTGTTCGCAAAAGGTTTTTTTTATCGATTTATTGCCTTCATTGTCTATACCGTCGCCTGTTATCAATAACAAGGGAAACTTGACTGCGCAACTGTCTCTGTTTGTGCAAGGATTTTTTTAGTTTGCTCATTTAAAAATAGCAATTATTATTATGTATTTATTGTTGTCAACTGATAGAAAAATGCTGAAGTAAATGAGGTATTTGGAGCATAAAAAATCTTTAAATGGCAAATTTTAAACGGTACTTTTTATCACTCTTAATAAATAATGGGTTGTACCTTTATATATTTTTTATTTTTTTTTATAGCCATATTTTTATGTAGGAAATAGCTATTTTCAACTAAAATTTAAAAGTAATGTTTTTAACAAACTATTAGCAAAAGAGTTTTAACGTATCTGGTGATTCGTAAATATTAATTACCTGATTAATTAATAGTAAAAAAATGCAATGTAAAAGTAAATAAATAAAAACTATTGTTTGTTCCAGTGCATTTATGTAAGTACGTTTATTTATACAGTTTTACTGTAACTAATTATTGTATGTATGTAAGTAAATGTACTTAATACATGTAATACATGAGCTTAATCGGTTAAGGGGTTAGGGGGTTAAATGGGGGTAATACACTTTTTCCTTGACTATTGGCAATGCACAAACGATGCAACATATGCACCTCAAATTTGAGACACATAATATGTATAGTCCTTGTATTTTTAATTGAAAATGATAAATACGCCTGGGGAACAAAAAAAGCGGTGCAACTCTATGATTCCATGGGCGTGCATATATCTTATAAATTCGAAAATTGTAAAATAATGTTTTTCATTCAAATCAATATAGGAGATTAAAATTAGCCTGCATACAAAACTCTTAATATCTTGTAATATAATTTGCTGTAAATGCTCATTTAGTCAGACAATCTCAAAAAATTGTCTGTTTTAATAAACCTAGCTGAAAAACACGTCACTGGCGTCTTAAACAAGTCAGAATTCCAAATGTCGTAAATCATTTTCACGACGTCGTAAAAATTGTATGGCACAGTGGACCGAAGAAGTATTAGCAACGTATTAAATGCAAAGTAGTCTAATAGTCTCGTTGACCGGTGTTACTGACAGTGGTTTACTCTGTGCCGCCAGCCGCCGTTGCCGGCTCTTTAAAATTTTCTTAAGCCTAGTAATATACATAAAGTTGTTTGAATTTATAATTATTTTTTCGAGCAATTTTAAACGCTTTATTTTAATGCTAACTAATAAATTCATATCTATATATATTTTTTTAAATAATTCCAAACTAGCTTTCTAAGAACGTCACGAACTAACAGTTTACTGAAGTATGAATTATACTTGTATAGTGAGCTTAGCAATTTTAGAAAATATATCTGACAACCTTGCTTTTTTCTACCTATTTTCAATTTAAAATGGAAATAGAATACAACATAATAGAATCTGAAATATAAAGAATTTTACCTTAATAGAGTGGTGGTTCAGGGGGTTGAAGGTGGTAAGTGTTTAAAATAGGTAAAAGAAAGTTTTATACATTCCTTTTTATAAGTACAGAGTGAACACTCTAAAAATATTCCTCTCTTCTTCGTCCTCCCCTTGAGGGGATACCGTCGATGATTGATAAATCGAGCAAAATGTAAGGTAATTATTAAAATAATGTAAAAACATATGAATGGCCGATCTAAATCATATCTACATTATTCTGATTCGGCTGATGCTGTAATTTGTTGTCCCACGGTAGGGGTGGGGGCAAAAGGGTTGTATTTTAATAAGAATTGCTAAAGATATTCATGTGACGTGGCGTTTTGTATATTATTGAGGTAGAGTAATTCAACTTTCACTAATAAGCCTCTACTTATATTGAAAATAGTTTTATTATAAACTATATAATAAAACTATTTTTAAAAAATATATGCACTTTGATTCCACTCTGAGACACCAATCACGGTTTAATTAACTTTTTTTTACATCTTTTAATAGTTGATATTTTATCATTCTTATAGTCAACTTTAATGCTTTTTTTTTAGATTGATTGGCGTCTTGTTTTAGTATTTTTTTTAAATCTAAGGAATTTTTGTGGCAACTAATGCATTTCATTTTGTTGCAACTAATGTTACGGCCCAAAGCTGCCGAGTTAATGAGCTACCAAGAGATGTGGCGTAACTCTGTTCGGTATAACTTGTAAATTTATAAGCCTCTCTCATACTGTTTGTATAATTTGTTTAACAACTAAGTTAATAACACTTAATTTACCACCCCCAAGTAGATTAGATATTTATGTTATGTCACAATATTAATAACAAGCTTTAAACTATTTTATAATTTTATTTTTAATTTTAGATTACATCCTAAATTATGAAATTAATTATATCAAGATTGTGGGCAAACAAAAAGATCAATTTTAACGAGATTTAAGGAACATATGGCTCACTTAAAACACAGTAGACCAGAGGAATTTGGTGTAGTCCAATGTGATTATGAAATATAACAGAGGAACATTTGAATATTTAGAAATTATTAACTGTAATAAAATAACATGAATAAATATAGTGGTATGATATCTAATAAAAGTCTATTGTTCTTGTTAATAAGCAAGGACAAAGGTTGCGGTTTATCGAACCGCAACGGAATGTCTAGTATAAATAGAGTAGACACTTAAATTTAACGTTACTTTTAATCAGCTCCTGATGATGCTAACATGGTCGACGAGCCGAGCGTCGAATACACTGTTTTTTCGGTATTGCGAATAATGCGCCTAGGTCAGTGGTCGGCAAACCGTGGCTCGCGAGCCACATGTGGCTCTTTGGCCCCTTGAGTGTGGCTCTGCCGCAAATGATTACGTGCGTGCACTTAAGACAAAAGTCTTAAGATTTAAAACTAAAGTTTATTAAGTTAATAAACAAAGTACTACCCACCCTTTGGAGTTTGTTTAAATTAGGCTCTCAAGAGATATCATAATCGTTGTACTTTTGATATTTATCTCTGTTGCCTAATGAGTTTGCCGACCACTGGTTTGTCGAATGTTCTAGTCCCACTCTTATTGTTAGCGTAGTTGACGGTGAAGGTTAAACAATAATACTATGTTATATCTGTTGGTAGTCGACAGTCGACACGATTTATGAGAAGTGCAAAGCCCTCACTGCGTAAACGTGATAATCCATCAACAGACAGGCTTTGCTCGGGCTCTATGAACGCGAGGGCACGCATTAAAAAAATTGTAAAAACTTCGTGCACCGTAAAGAGATTACGGGGTGATTAAACTTTATTCGATTAGCGCCCGCATGTGTGAACGCCTTTGGGCGTTGGAAATAACATTACAAAAATTAACATGACACTGCCTGGTGTAGGCAAAGAGTTGCATCTGCGACCCTGAAAAACGACTAATCGTAGCTAGTGTAGCTATATAATTGTGACGTTACAGAAAACTAAAATACAGGGTGTTCCACCTAAGGCTTTTTTTCCATAACTCAGTTATTGTGAATTTAACAAAAACATGTTTCTAATAAAAGTTGCTCAAAATGATGTGGGGCGTATTTGTAAAATATTTTTAATCATACAGGGTGCTCCATTGTCTGTAACCGCTACACAATTTCGTTGTTTTAAATGGAACATCCAGGGTATTTGTACAATTTTGTATACCCCACTAAATTTTAGGTAGACTTTATTAACCACACATGGTACCTAAAACCCACCATTTTAGAGATGGTGGGTTGATATTCATTATTCAGTAAACTGTTAGTTCGTGACGTTCTTAGAAAGCTAGTTTGGAATATTTAAAAAAAATACATAGATATACATTTATTAGTTGGCATTAAAATAAGGCGTTTAAAATTGCTGGAAAAAAATAATTAATTAAAACAACTTTATGTATATTACTATACTTAAGAAAATGTTGAAGAGCCGGCAACATGCAGCATTCACGCTGTGAGCTACAGTGACCCAATTAGAGTATTTTGCATTGCATCGAATACGTTGGTTAGCTATTCATGCGGTCCACTGTGTCGTTAAAATGATTTACGGCATTAGTAATTCCCTCTTGTTTCCGCCAGTGAAGTGTTAGAGGTTGATTTCAGCTAGGTTTATTAAAACTTCAGATTGTCTGGCTAAATGAGCATTATTTGCAGAAACTTATATTACAAATAGTATGAGTTTTGTATGCAGGCTAATTTTAATCTCCTATATTGATTTGAATGAAAACAATTATTTCACAATTTTCGAATTTATAAAAGATATATGCACGCCATTGGGCGGCGTTAGCCAACAAAGGAATTAAAAATATATCTTCATATTCACTTCAGAAGGACTATAAGAGGTTTATTTTCCCGACATCCGGGCCTCATCAGGGCCCTTAAAAATGCCTTTTCTCGGAATATTTCGTGCCACAAATATTTGAAAAAAGCAATAAGCATTCGTAAGGAGCTCGGATGAAGCCCGGATGTCAGGAAAATTACTTCAAAAACCTATTTCGGATGTATTTTTTGAGGATGCCGGATAAAGTGCTGGATCACATGGTCAGATGGCCCCCTCCAAACCAAATAACTTTTATTTTTGGATTGGCGGCTTTTCTACAGTTACTTATGTGGATGTTTTAAAATGTGACACCTGGTATATGTAATGTGAATTAAAAATATTAAACGAAAACGTGTCAGTGCGTATGATTAAAAAAAAACTACTCTACCCGCATATTTTTATTACAAGAAAGAAAAAAATAAAACAGCGACACACAGAATATGGTTACCAGAGACATGCAGCTGTGCTTTAAGAAGGTTTACGATAGAGGGCAGGTCTGCTAATGGGATAGAATAATGCCACGGTTATAAATGAGGCGATTGAAGAGTTACGTATGCCTGTCCGAGCCTATTTAGACGAGGTTTTCTCAAATCGTGGAATATGTCCTTATAGTACACCCAGAAGAGCTTTGCCCGTGGATTGCGCACAACGAACGTAGTACGATCTAGAATGACCATACCCGAGGGTGTTGCTCAGTTATCTACCAGCGATATGTACAGTCAGCGACAGAAACATTTCAAGCCAGCAAAGTATAATTTACATACCTCCTATTTATTACGGCTAGCTTATTAATTAATTGGTTACTTTTAAAGATTTGTTTACTTCAGTGACATAAACTCGGAGAATGTGACTTGTGGGCCATTCCGCGGTGACGGGTGTTACATTTGTACGCATTCTAACTGTTATAATTCCTAAATTAGAACAAAATTGTCTGCGTTTTGAGTATAATTCAATTCATTTCAATGCTATTTTAATTAAAACAATAACGTATTAGGAATTACTCAGGCGTTTAGATGCAATAATAGGTTTAAGTCCTGTGACGGGTGTTACTAGTACTTTTGCAAAATATGCTACCTTGTTGGCTAAACATCAGAGTTCCGCTAAATTAGAAGTTTTTGTAACAAAATGAATAGCCAAGTAGAGAGATAAATGATCTTCATCTTCTTCTTCTTATATATAAAAATCTCGTGTCACGGTGTTTGTGGTCGCACTCCTCCGAAACGGCTCGACCGATTTTTATGATTTTTTTTATGTATATTTGGCAGGTATGAGAATAGGTCGTAAAGTATATTTCACTAGCGACCCGCCCCGGCTTCGCACGGTTTACGACATCATATTAGAAACCTCTAAAATTATCATTGTTTCTCTACTATATTATGCATGTATTATACATATAAACCTTCCTCTTGAATCACTCTATCTATTAAAAAAAAACGGAGGCCTTCGACGCGCTATCTATAGGCACGCGCCGCCGGACGGTACCGCCGCAACCGCCATGTCCCTGTATTTTAAATATGTAATATCTTCGAAAATATTAATTTAAATTACATGCTGTAAAGGGCCATATTGATCTATATTAAATGCACAATGTATTTAAGGTACCTAATTAGATAAGGATTAATGCTGTATTGCTTAAAATCGCTTCGTAAATAAGCCAATATTTCTCGTAAAAAAGTAAAGGATAAAAAATGATTATTGTGGGTTATCCCCAAGAGATAGACATATACCATCGCGGACTTTTTTGTAGACCTTTTTAAGGTGTACAATACTGTAGTACATTATTTTGATCTATCTCGTCGGGTTCAGCCAGCGTTTGCAATGTAAGCGCAAAAAAATGTGTTTATTTACGACATCACATTAGAAACCTCTAAAATTATCAGTGTTTCTGTACTATATTATGCATGTATTATACATATAAACCTTCCTCTTGAATCACTCTATCTATTAAAAAAAAACGGAGGCGTAACATGTTTAATAGTAACATGTTTTCTGGTGTCCCTATCCAGAAAACATGTTTCTATATTTTTGAAAAATTTTTGTTTTTGTATTTTTTTTAAATGGCATCAAAAATACCTATAAACCTAAATTTTCACCCTCCTACCCCTAGAAATAATTTATATGGCAGAACAACTCACAGTACTGGTAGGTTGATTCGAGCTAATACTGGCGTATATTTTTGCGCATCCGAATAATCCGCACGTTTCCGGGTTCAGTGTGCGCTCGGGTTAATATTAAAAGTACACATTATTAACAGTATTAAGTAATAATTAGGGTTCGGAACGTGTTCTGTAACGCAGGGCCGGACTCGTAATCCGTCATGTTATTGATGGAAGATGACATATGAGAGATCAAAGACAGGAATAAAAATGTGATAATAATGTATGTATGTACTGTACATACCTATTGCTTATGCATATAGTATGTGTAAAGCCGATATCGGCCGGTTGTGAAAAAGGACAAATTCTACACTTCTCTTTCTAACGACTATCATAGCATGGTTAGAGGGCCGGTTTTATTCCCTCACTACCTTCGATGCGTGTGCGGTTGCTTCTTATCTGCCGTCTCACTTCTGTTTGTCCTTTTTCATGACTGGCCGATGTCGGCTTCACACATACTGTATATGGTTGTAGAGGGAAATTATTGTTCCACATCTACTGAAGTTAAAGCTGCAAATTCAAAATAGTTCACATGGACAGAGGACAACACACCACGCACATTGTTTTCACGAATTTCGCACAGTTTTACCAACAGTTTTTTGTTGCCACTACCATCAGTACATTAATATTTTTTACAGAGAACAATACACGTGTTACTACTATTTCTATACTTTTAGCCGCTGTTTGCAAAATCCGTTTGTTAGCTATCAATATCGGGGGGAAATCTGTTGTTTCTTCCATTGCCAGGCACATAAATTTATTACTTATGTCTTCTTTGACACGATGACACGATGATATGTCTTCTGTAAATATGTTTTACGCAGTGTATGGCTACTAGCGCAAAACAGTATGCACAAATCAAACCAAAATTCCTCATTTCTAACCGTACCAGGTATATTTTTTTTGATTTCGAATCTAAATGTCTTTACACTCTCGGCGATCACGAAATATACATACAGTCGACGGCACGGATATTCGTACAAGCAGTACAAATATATAACGCATTGAAAAATATACTGTTATACATTTTTTATACCAACTATAATAGTATGTGCGGATGAATAATTATATTTGCTAACCAATTACAACATTGATTTGTTTTGACGTACATTATTTTACCAAAGCACGCAAAAGTAGGCGAGCCTATTGTAATCAAGACGTCGCACGGGTATTCGTACACCGCCGTATGTGTGTATGATATTACCCGAATGTGGCCGAATGCATGGGATTCCAACTAGAATTTGGCACTTATGGGTCGCATAATTGCAGGCAGAACACACGTAAGTATACATTTTAGTCAAATTGGCAAACAATAATGGGCCGGAAAACTAAGAATACACCAGTGGAATTAAGAGAATTAGTAATAAAACATTTTCGAGACGGAAAAACGTACCGAGAAATCGGTACCCTCGTTAATCGGAGTCATTCGACTCAATTACCTTTAGATGCCATATGGACTAGGTCCATCTGGCCCGAAAATGTTAAATTTACTTTCATAAGTAAAAATAACCTGTCTCCAAAAGTCTAGAGGTTTATTGCAGTATTTTTGAGCAAACTCCAATCGTTTCCGCCTATTGACCTTAGATACAAACGATTTTTTTCTTGCAACTCTGGAGTAGTAACCATGACATCTTAAAGTTCTGCGGACAGTGTCTGCACTTACACATTTTCCACAATGAATTTCTAATTCTGCTGCTAATTTTGGAGCGGAAATTTGAGGATTTTTTACCTCCCTAATTAACCTCCGTTTGTCCTGTGTAGTAAGCAAAAACTTAGGCCCTGTTTTAGGAACATCGTGAATTCTGTTTTCATTTACAAAACGTTTAATGCTATATTGTACAGTCGAATGACTCCGAAACGAGGGTACCGATTTCTCGGTACGTTTTTCCATCTCGAAAATGTTTTATTACTAATTCTCTTAATTAGAGAAAGTGTATTACGAAGTCTCGGATTCCCACGAAGACTTCGTTCGGGATGACATTCTACGCACGGAGAGTGCCGTGGGTATACAGGGGCAAGAAATATGCGCT
The DNA here is from genome assembly GCA_029963805.1 of Aromia moschata. Lineage (NCBI taxonomy): Eukaryota > Metazoa > Arthropoda > Insecta > Coleoptera > Cerambycidae > Aromia > Aromia moschata. The sequence continues at coordinate 58,896 of JAPWTK010001225.1, forward strand.
TAAAAAATTCGCTTTATGCTTTAATTATCATAGAGTTGTATAGTGCCGACTCTGCGCGACAGCATACTTTCCCGGACCTTAATTATCACATTGTTTCACCAAATGAGGTTTCTCACAGCGTCTTCTACTGTACTAGTTTTCCTTAGTGATTATTATTATTATTATTATTATTATTTTATTCGGAATGTAATAGTAAAAATCTGTTGGATTGGATTTTTTCTTTCAACCACAAAAAAAAAACCAAAGACTTTATCGACATACAGTAGTTGGCTAACGTATCGAAAAATCCCATGGAAAAAAATTTTATTAAACAAATAAATCGCTTTCAATAATTGTGTAACTTTGTAATTGTGTATAATTTGACTGCACAACCCTCGAAGTTAGCGGAAAATAATAGCCGATTTGCGCTCAACCAGCGCTGCATTTTGACGCCTCTCGCCCGTTGGTCTCTCTCGCACCGCCTCTCCTTGTCTTCACTGTCGGCGTCAAGGTGACACCCGGCTGACAACTCGGATACGGAGCCGGCGGAACGCCACAAGTGAGATAAAAATCGTCATACTTTAAAACGTAACTGTTGTACCGCTTTTTATGTTATCCGCAGAACCTGATTACCGCGTGCATTTGCAATTCGCATTACGTAACCTTATTCTTGCAGTTTGTCGGTTGCGTGAGCAGTATTTTATTTATAATTTTATAAATTCCTTGACGTACCCAAGTCGCTTCTTGGGTGTTTTTTTTTTCGGCCACCCTGTCGTGATACCTCTCACCCCGTAGAACTTTTCTTACAGTCCTCTTAACCTTTAGAGGACAGGCATTTGGGCCTTATATCCCTCTAAGAAAATGTATAAAAAAGTATCTTATATCTAGATTGATCATGGGTAAAGTGTTGATCATGGGTCGGGCCAGTATACTGGATTTTCCGTCCGGAAAGGTAACGCTAAATGTTAATTTTTTCCACTTTGAAAAAATTATAAATGACTGAAGAAATAGAAAAAAAACTGTCCTAGTTTTGACATCGCTCACACATGATAAAGTCAAGTGATAATAAACACATTTTGGTATTTCGAATTTATTTTGACACATATGGACATTTGTTAATTCGTGAACAGAATATATTATATCCTATATATATATATATATTCTTTTTATCAACTGATATCTTGATTGCACCAGTTTGAATCCATTCAACTGAATCAGTCATATTGAATTGAATTCAAAAATCTGATGTCATATTTGTCATTAGCAACCTCCAAATCGTAATCAATAATGCCAAAAATAAATGGATAGAGATTTTATTCCATCACAGCTCGACTTGAAAAATGTATTTTGAATGAGAATAGTCATTTCGCGTAGTTTGAGGGTCGCTGAATCCGAATCCGGCCTCAGAATTGCTCTATCACATCAGGTTTTTTAAATATCCTAACCTAAAATTGCAAAAAACGCTATTTTCGCCTATATTTGATGTTATTGTATCATCGCGAATTTTTTTCTCATAAACTGTGTTTAGGATCTTAAAGTGCAAGTCTTTCTCTTCCGAATGCCGTTGAGTTTGCTCAAATATCTTCTTTTTTTTTTTTTCATCAAGATTCGCATTTTGATATTCTCAGGTCTTACATATGCAAAGCGAATGTATTGTGTAAAATACATACGATATAAACTCAAAATTTTCAAAATGCGATATCTTGATGAAAAAAAAAAGAAGATATTTGAGCAAACTCAACGGCATTCGGAAGAGAAAAACTTGCACTTTAAGATCCTAAACACAGTTTTTTTGAGAAAAAAAATTTTCGCGATGATAAATAACCTCAAACATAGGCGAAAATAGCGTTTTTTGCACTTTTAGGTTAGGATATTTAAAAATACATTTTTCAAATCGAGCTGTGAATTAAAAACTTTTCGTCTCTAAATCGGATCCACCATCTTGAATTTTTTTGAATAAAATTTTGGTTTCATAACCAGTAACAGCAAAAACCCATGTGTACAGTTTTCATCCCCCATTTGGTGTCCCCCATATTGGATCCGCCATCTTGATTTTTTTAAATCTGACTTCAGATTCGTAATTGGCGACCCTAAAACTCCAAAATAATGATATTTTTTTAACAAAGACGAGGAACCTGTTTTTTGAGCCAGTATACTGGATTTCCCGTACTCTAAAGGTTAAAGACGTTCTTTCAGGATACTGTTGCGACGTGAGTGACCAAATTTTGTTCACTCGTTCATTTGTTCACAAAATTGTTCTTTTTTCTCTATCGTTAAGAGTATTTGGTCTTCCAGAACGGCTTTTGCATCAAACTTTTTTGTCTCCTTAAATTTTTTCTCCTTAAATCACACAACGACTGTGTTAAATGATATTTTCACAATGTTACCAATTTCCGGTAACTCTTTTTTTATATAAACAGGAAGATTTCAAGAGAGAATTTAAAAACTTGATATGTCAAAAGTAATGCGTCACTTTGTCCACTGTACACAGTCCATATAAACATAATATCCTCAAATATTTGGTTTTCGAGATGCAGAATGCTAAAGCTTTAGTTAAAAACTTTAGCACCCTGTATCTCGAAAACTAAACATTTTAGGCGTACGTTTATATGAACTTTTCAACTTAAAATTGATCTACGAATCATCCCTTAAAATAAGTACATAGCGTTAAGTAACGCCCTATATGCCAGTAAGAATTTCTGGACTACTGGCTTGGAATGAATACCTGATCTGCGGTCTTAGTATTATATTGTTATGTTTCAACCACTTTATTATGTTGTCAACTATCTGGTTATTGGTAAACTGTTTTCCATTCAATAAGTTTGAAAATAATGTTGGGTTGTCAGTCTTACATTTACTTTTGTCGTTTTTTAATGCAGGGTTTCGAACATTTGCAGCTTTGGAATTTATTGTTTAGTTTTTGAAATAAACCTATTGTGAGTGTGTATGTACGTACATACATAGTATTATGTATCTATTGCTCAGAATGATGCTTGCCAATAATTTTTTATTTTGACCAGAGTTTTTAGAATAAAATTGATTCAGATTTCTAGATATGCAAGGGAGATATCGGCTACTTATTGTTCCCTGCTTTCGCTGTTAAATTAAAAAAAGTTAAAAAAAATTAATAACATACAGGTTAATCGGATTACAAAATACTGATACAAAACAAATAAATAATGCGCGAGTGGCCTCGACTGTTATCCTCGTAATATTTATGTTTTTTGTATAAGTGTACTTGGATTAGTTTATATTATTTTTTGCTGTCTTTTTCTTTATTAAATATTTTATCTGATATTAGTATTTTAATAATTGTGACATTGTAAATATTTATTTTTTTTATTGCTAGATATTCTGTAGAGATACAGACAACGGCAAGAATTGAACAGTTTGTAAAGAAATTAGTCTAGAATTTCTTTGTTAAACAGCAAACAAGCTTCTACAATAAAGGACAATTCTCAGGTATTGATTCAACATGGACAAATATATTTTTTTATTTATAAATATAGACTTTTATATTAACTTGTATGTGCTGGAATAATATTCTATTCTTTAAAATTAATTATTTTCAAGATAATATATTGATTTTAAACTGCTCAATTATCATTTTTGTGTCTACTTGCATGTGTATCTACGTGCATTTTGTATCCACCTGCATTTGTGAATTATGTTTGATTTGTCGTTACATGGGGTGGTTCCAGTGTAGTAGCATATATCGTGACAGTGAATCTGGAGGTCAAAATAAGTCGATTAAACTAAACATACTTTAGTTGAGATACAGTTCCTAAATATTTCTAAACCAACATAAATTTTCATTAATAAATAAAAAATGTAATAGTTGATATTTGGTATTAGGACTCCTAACTTAGAAAATGTCATATTTTGTACTGTTAACTAATTATACAGCGTCATACGTTATTTAAAACAAATCAAGATTATCGACTTAAACAATAGAGGTAATTATGTAATATTTCTCGAAAACAATAAATAACTCAAAAAAAAAACATTAATATACATATGTCTGAATCTCCAGATTTCTAATAGGATGAACGCACGGACATGGACGGTAAAAGTCCAGTCGCATATGAAATGGACCACTGAAATTAATAACACAACTTTATATTTCTGGATTATTGCTAATGATTGCAATAAATAGCGAATATTATTTATTAATTGCTAACACCACATAATCTTAATTGCTTTTGTTGAAGTTACAATAAGTGTTTAAATACCAATTCGGAAATATAACATAGGTCAGATCTTTCCTGAACACATATTTTCATTTTCATTTCCAGAACACATGTGTGACTGAGCTCATACCTATTTGTTTTCACCTAAATAGAAATAGTAATTGCGAGAGGGACCGATACCAAATATAAATTTAATACGATTTTGGATTCTTGATTTATTAAAAAAAAATGTGTGTTAGTTTGAAAATTTTTAGGATTCTGTATCTCAATGCGTGCAACGTTTGACCAAGTGATGTTTGGTTCAATCGATATATTTTGACCTCCAGATTAACTGGGATTATGTATGCTACTCTCTTTGGAAACACCCTGTATAATACGCCCCAAACACTCTTGTGAACAATTTGAAATGTATTTTTGTCTGCAGCTTACGCTTCATTATCCTCTCTTTTATTCTAAATAAGTATGTATGTGCTCATATGTCAAGGTAATCCTCCAGTTTAGAAATGTTACCCATATTATTCCTCTTAAAAAAAAATAGGTGTAACTGTCTTGATTAGCTTCGAATTTAAAATGTATAATTCTTGTCCAAATAATCCTTGAACTGCTTCCTTGATATGTACGTTTTGTGAGGCAATGAACTTACTTTCTTCCCTGATACGAGTATATAATATATAGTAGATTGCTTCTGATACTTTCTCGTGCCTTATTATAATTTACATACATACATATGTATAAGTTATAACTTATATAACTTGTAAAAGTGATTATGATTATTAGTGTCTTATGGGCCTCTGATAATATGATACAACTGAAAATATAATAGGTTGGTTGTAAGTACAAAAATCCAAGCGATTATTGAAAAATATGCATATCACTTTCGGTTGTATTTAAAGATCGACACGTACCTATAGGATATAAAAAAATATTGATGTATGTATATGTTCTGACACGTCGTTAAACATAATCACTTTCAAGTATGATACTTCCAACGTGACTTCCTCGAAACTTACTCATACGCAAAATAATTTCTCGTCACTTACTCATTGTGAGATATTGGTATACACGGTGGAGACTCTAACTGTAATATATTCGCTAGCGGGGTGGTGAATGATTTTTGAAAGAGGAATCCAACGCACTGATCAAATTTTAATTTTTAGTATGTTTGTAGGCTTGCATACAATTAAAACAATTTAAAAATTAAATTTATTTTCAACGTAACAATTGTTCAAAATGTGCACCATTCACTTGTTGGCATCATCCCAGTCTGTGGTAGGTTTCGTCCCTCACATTATGCAACATTTGCGGTGTTATTTTTCCGATTTCCTCTCTTATCCTTTCCTCCAGATCTGCTATGTTGTTGGGTTTCTGAATGTAAACCCTACTTTTAAGATGTCCCCACAAAAAGAAATCCAGTGGTGTAAGATCTGGAGATCTTGCTGGCCACTCAATATTACCTCGCCTCCCAATCCACCTACCGGGAAAAATTTCTGTCCAGATACTGACGAACAATGGCAGCATAGTGTGGTGGGGCCCCATCTTGCTGAAACCATAACCTCTCGTCGGTCAAGTTAGGGTTTAAGGGGTTTGGAAATAAATGACATAGCACTGGCATAGTTCGTGCTGGAGTAAACGCAAGTATCTTGCTCCATTAAGAGTGTCATCAAAGAAAAATGGTCCTACAATTTATCTTTGTATTATTCCGGCCCACACATTAGTTTTCTGTGGGCGCTAAGTATGAAGTTCCCTCATCCAATGGGGGTTCTCTTCAGCCCAGTAACGACAATTTTGGCGATTTACGTGCCCATTTAATGTAAAAGTAGGCTCGTCAGAGAAAACTATCCACTCTAAAGATAACTGGTTTTGATCAATACAAGTCATCAATAAATCGCAAAATTCCACTCGTCGATCTGGATCATCTTCAAGTACCTCTTGAACAGCTTGCATTTTATATAGGCGTTTTTTCTCATATTTAAGTATTTTTAAAACTGTTTTGTGATTAAGATTACTATCACGGGCCAGTTGACGGGCTGGAGTGATTGGATTTTCTTCTAGAGCAAGCAACAAATTCAACTTCGTGTCGTCATCAACAACAACCTCTTACTCGGCACTTTCCTGACATGACCCATCTCTCGATATTGTGCCTCAATTTTACTAATGGTACCTTGATTTAGTGGTGGCAAGTCAGGATGCGTTTCTCGAAACAAAGCGAACAACTTCGCATTGAGTTCGCGCCCTATCACCATATCCAATCATCATCAAAATTTCGATTTTTAGTGATTCATTTAAATAAGACATTTTCACCAATTTGAAATAACACTTCGTTTCAAACTCTGAATACAGCATACAAACTAAATTACTCTTTGCGGCGTGTAAAAAACACTAGCAAAAAATAACAAATATCAGTTGTGGCAAAAATTGCTTGGAATTTTTTGTGGGGACATATGAAAAGTAAGGTTTACATTCCAAAACTAAACAACACACATTTTGAGTACAAGAAATTGTTGCGTTAAAAATAAATTAAACTATAAAATTACGTTTTAATTGTATGCAACCCTACAAAACATACTAAAAATTAAAATTTGATCAGTGCGTTGGATTCCTCTTTCCACCAGCTTTACAATGAGGGGTCACAAGCCATAGGGTTGCATTTGAAAAAATCATGTCGAGGGTGGTTTCAGCCACCCCTGAAGGGCTCTATTTTTCCATTACTTGCAAAATGTAGGTAAATACATTTAAAAGTTGACGTGTCTCGGGAATTTTTTGAAAAATCATTCACCACACCCCGCTAGCGAATATATTCCAGTTAAAGTCTCCACCGTGTATAGTAGATTGCTTCTGATACTTTCTCGCGCCTTATTATAATTTACATACATACATATAAGTTATAACTTATATAACTTGTAAAAGTGCTTTATGATTATTAATGTCTTATGGGCCTCTGATAATATGATACAACTGAAAACATAATAGGTTGGTTGTAAGAACAAAAATCCAAACGATTATTGAAAAATATGCATATCACTTTCGGTTGTATTTAAAGATCGACACGTACCTATAGGATATAAAAAATATTGATGTATGTATGTACTGTATGTTCTGACACGTCGTTAAGCGTAATCAATTTCAAGTATGATACTTCCAACGTGACTTCCTCGAACTTACTCATACGCAAAAATAATTTCTCGTCACTTACTCATTATGAGATATTGGTATATGTATCTCAACACTCAACGCAATTAAATGCAAATATGTACATACGTATTTCGTCAGCAGCGTTCAAATTAGTGCCATTATATAAACAATATTTGAGATCTACATATTTATTATAATTGCGTCTATTTTATATAGGATACGAAAAATGCCGTCCTCTTGTTGGATTTTAAGTAAGGTTGGGAAGTGTCTACTCAATTTGTATTTGGGATATCTAAAATTACCCATTTCGTTACTAAGGTCCAAAGTGCACTTAATAGAACCGTTTAAGGAGTAAGTGACTCCTTATAAAACTGAAATTCTCGTATTTTCGTAAGAATGTATGATGATGTGGTCACGAAACGTATGACTTCCAAGGAATATTACAGAAAACAAAACTCAAAAAATGCCTGTCTCACCAGAAAATTGTGGAAACGGCTTGTAACATATTTGTGGATTATTTAATTTTAAGAGCATCAAGTGATTGTAAAAACTTCAAATAATTCGGTTATGAAATATCAGAAACGAAATGCTGATATGAAATAAAAAATTTTAACACACACAAAAATAAAAAGTCTTGTTTTTAAATATGAAACTACACTCGAACCCCTCTTAAGTCGCCAAATCCGTGCATCATCGTCTCGCTTAAGTCGCGAAATTTAGTCTCTCTTAAGTCGCGATCATAACCTCAACTGTTTCGTGTTTTAGCTGCAAAAAGAAATTATAGAGATATACCACAGCACTTGTTATAACGAAAAATGAGCCAACTGAACGAAAAAATCAACGTAAGTATACCCAGTCGTGCGTGACAAAGTTCAATTTTCCACTTGAATGAATATTTTGAAAGACACCTAACCTATTTTAAAGGTTAGGTGTCCATATTTAATGTATTACACAATCATTTTTTTTCAATAAAAATTGTATTCATGCTAGAATCCAATTTCCAAACGTAGTTCTAAAACTTTTACAGGCGGCGACTTAAGAGGGACGGTTTCGTGACATAATAGGGGAAAACGTGGTGAAATAAGAGGGGATGTGAATTAAGCGAAGGTGACTTAAGAGGTTCGAGTGTACATCTTTAATAGACTGTAGAACAGTAATTTTGATAACGGACAAAATTTTCATTCATCAAACAAATCTAAAACGCTAAATTCTAAATGTATAAATCTTTATAGCATTCTCAAAAAAAAATAATCCGCTAAACCCAAACTTTCTGCTAAAAAAATGCTTAATCTGCTAATTCCACTGTTGTTGTATATTCATTACCCTGAACAATTCGATAATCCGAATAGGGTCTGGAAAGGAGGTGATTTGATTAAAGAGTACTGTATTACTGTAAGAATACTGTACTAACAAATGTGTAAATACATACATAAATGTCTGTGTAAAGCACCTTTCAAGTAAATATGTACTCTTCATATTTCTATAACTACAGAGTCATCTAATTAACTCAACTGGTTCAAATTAACGGCTACTGCATAGTTTCCTATCTAATTATTGCGTGTTTTTTTGCTAGTAATATTTGAGTTTAAATACAGTGTACTCAATATTCAATAAACAACTGATGAAATTTCTTAAAACATTTTTATCTTATCATGTATCAGTGAATTAGGTATTTTACAATAAAAAAAAAACAAATCGACTAACAAATATAAAAGGGACGGAATGATGAGGTGTGTATAGGGGTTTTAGATAAATAAATAGATGATCAAAGAAATACTTTTATTCAGGTTTTGTAATCTTTCGCAGTAAGTTTAAAAAAAAGTAAAATTTAACAATATAGTCTTAGTAGTTTCTTAAATTAATAGGTAGAATGCGTTTAAAACATTACTCGTTCGTACCAAATTATATATTTTGAAATATTAATGGACTTGTTTTACAAATTTATTAACCCTGCCAGCTAACCGATCGAATTGACTAATTAGTCATACAAATAGCTGATTAATTGATCAATTGAATAATATAGTTTATGATGTAGAGATATCTAAGTTCCTAGGTATGTCAACATTTGCTTTTCAGCGGTGTAGATGATAGAAAAAACATGTTGCCTCTTGTGAAATTAAAAAAAATACCTGCATATTTGTTCGCAGTAGGCGACAATTTGCAAATTACAAACGAAAAAGAATTGATTACTAAAAATTATGTAAACTACATTTTGTACAATTTCTGGAGATTATAATGTGTATACTTAAAGCCTTTGCGCTATTTTTTGTATGCCCCAAATATAAAAGTTCAATCGAACTGATTGAGATCTGACTTGCCAAAATGTCCCAGTATTTCAAATAATGTTATTAAAAACCTCCTTGAACATTGTGTTACTGGTGCACTATTATGCGTTAGGCAAGTATTATGCTGAAACCAAAGATTTGTATCTTCTACAGTACATTCTTGAGAGTTGGTTTTAATAGTTCTTGTAACATGTGGAGGTAGTTTGCTCCATTCGAATTGTCAGTTAAATTCAGTTTTAAAGCGATGCCAAACTGTTTTTAATTTGCAAACTGTTGCCTACTTCGAAAACTTTTTTCGCAGAACATGTTTTTCTATCCTTGTGATAGACCGTTGAAAAGCAATTTTTGCGTACTATATAACCACATAAAAATCAAATATGGCACCCATAAGAAAAAAGTTAATGGCATTATGTCGGAAATAAACGACATAATATGAGAATGCCAGCTAAAGCACCTAAAAAAGTGTCGTAACAATATACTCGCTAAAATATCACAAGTCGAATAATTAAAAATATATGGGATATTCCCTAAAACATACATTCTCAATTCGAGGAAACTAGAAAACGGTTGCATATTTAAACAATTTGTAAAAATCGATATGAAAAAAAAAAAAGTAGAAGATCCAACAATAACTAAGATACCAATGCATGCATAACCAATTTGGGACAGACAGCATGTCTTTGCAAGTAATATTTCTGGCTCTATCTGAATCCGGGGTCAAAATGGGCGTTTTCGTTTAAAATTTTTTAGTTAAAACGTTCAAATGACTTTAAAAGATCCAAGTTAAATATCATGACTAAATTCGTCTCTCAAAACTCGATAACTTTTGTATACGTCATTTTCTCGATTTCTGGCCACCACTTCAAGAAAATCGGATGTACCATTACTTTTTGTACAGTCCTAATAAAAAACAAGTTACGTTACAAACATAAAACCAACGACGCCGAAGGCTACTGACTGAAACTGTTTCTTTCAGATTTTCAAAAAAAATTCTCCCACTTGTTAGATTCGTTTAAGAAGTCTTGTTGGGCCACCGCAGCTCGAGCCTGTAGGCTACGCCTCTGAGGGTCCCCTCTTAGTCCAAGAGCTAGTGACGCACGTTTCATGAAGTGTTTGATGCACCTTGATATTTTGTGAAATAGTATCTACTGGATAGATGAGCAGGTAAACATGTGTTGGCTTGACTACCTGGGGACACCAGGTACTGCGCATAAGGGAAAGGTGTAAAATATATGGGCCAAAAAAAAGTGTTTGATTCAGAGGCCAAAAAACAACTAATCGAAATTTGAGATAATTTAAAACACAAAAATAAATAAGGCAGACGCTTTTGAGGGGGTTAACAGGTAAAAAAACACCCCAAAGTTATTTTTTTAAAAATACAAAATGAAGTGTTTGATTCACGCTGAAATTTTAACAGCGTCTTAGTTACATATAATAAAAAATAATTACAAAAAGTCACACTTTTTCTGGGGTTTAATTATCGGCAAACATGAAAATGAATGTTGCTTATAATAGAAAGAGATAGGCAGCTCATGGTCGTAGACATGAGGAGAGCACTGATCATCGGCATAGCATCGGCAAGGTCTTTCTATGCGCTCTCATTGGCTGTTGGTCTCGTGTTATTGTACAGCTGTACCGGCTATACATTTTCAATTCATATTTCGGAGCCAGTTTACTCTACTAGTTGTGTACTGCGTTGTTGTAACCACTTGTTTTAATATTCTCTTTTTCTTTTTTTAAGCGACGATTCTACAGGAGAAGAATCAGAGGACAGCGATGACGGCAAAAATTAAAAATACACTTACATTTTTAATCAAGTATACGTATACCTAACCTATATTTTTTATAATAATAATAATGAATTAATAAAATTTCTCATCAATAATAATCATAAGATTTTTAATGATAACCTTAAGCAGTAATTTTTTTAAATCCAATAAACTATGAATTAAATTTTTTCATTATAATTTACTTTATTATTGTACGATTCTACTATCTTGAGATATTAGAAGTTTACAAATACGTTATGATCCAAATAAACATTTTTTTAATTTTACTCCAAAATATGAATTTAAAATGTATAGCAGGTACAGCTGTACAAGAACCAATGTGACCAACAGCCAATGAGAGCGCAGTGAAAGACCGTAGCTACGCCGGTGATCAGTGCTCTCACTCATGTCTACGACCACGCGCTGTCTATCTCTTTCTATTATAAGCAACATTTATTTTCATGTTTGCCGATAATTAAACCCAAGAAAAAGTGTCTACTTTTGTAATTATTTTTTATTATATGTAATTAAGACGTTGTTAAAATTTCAGCGTGAATTTCGTGTGTTTCGAGTTCAGACTTCATTTTGTATTTAAAAAAATAACTTTGGGGTGTTTTTTTTACCTGTTAACCCCCTCAAAAGTGTCTGCCTTATTTATTTTTGTGTTTTAAATTATCTTAAATTTCGATTAGTGTTTGTTGGCATCTGAATCAAACACTTTTTTTGGCCCATATTTTTTTACACCTTTCCCTTATGCGCAGTACCCGGTGTCCCCAGGTAGGTCAAGCCAACACATG
>JAPWTK010001226.1:0-70987 GCA_029963805.1 Aromia moschata
AGGTAGAACGGAAATGTTGAGAAGGACTTATGTAACTCACATTAGTTGTGCTGATAATTTTCTCTTTCTTTTCAGATATTATTTTGCACTCTAAACACCTACAAAATCGATATATAAAAAAACTTTTAGGAGGACAGATAGGATTAGAGGATTTTATGTTGCACATAGAAAAGGTAAGTTATAGTTTATTATCAAGGCAATTATTGTTTAGCCTGTTGGCAGTCTATTAAGCAATCTGCAGTAAATGAGATATCAAATATCACATCAGCGCTTCTAATAAATATTAATTACTGTTTGTTAACGTTATATTTTTAATAAACACTAAACAATAATTATTATCAACTGATTAACAACCAGGTATATTCTGTATTTTTTATGTTGTTTTATAGCAGGACTATTAACGATTTGTAGCCAATCAAGAAATTGACGTAAAAGCAAAATAAAGTAGTGACAGATTTTGATCTTGCCAAATACTGACATGTTCAGCTGGTTCAGATTATGAAGCTAGAGAGTTAATTTTTCGCGCCGTGAAGCGCGAGTCAAATAGCGCCGCAGGCAAAATTTAAAATTTTCAAGGTCACGCGTTTTCCTGGCACTTCGATTTCAATGAAAAATACATTTATATAAAAATATGAGCTTTCACAAGGACACTTTTTGGAATTTGATGCCTTTTGAAATAATAATATTTAATCACGAATTACCTACTATAAGGGTAGATAGACTAACCTAAATAAACAAAATATGTAGCAACATACAACATACAATTCTTTAGTATAGCACATTATAAATTCTCGCGAAATCTCAGTCGGGTACGTATTGCGGTAATATAGAGACATCCAAAAGAAAAACGTCATCAGCTCTGGCTATGAACGAGAGAGATGGAAATAGCGGTCATGCCTAAGCTTTTGGTTATGTCAAACTTTTGACAAGCGACTGTCACAATTTGTAAAACAAACAATAGCTGTCATGTGATGTGACAGTCTTGACAAGTAAATAAGGTTATAAATTATTATATTAACATATAACAAAAAGCAGGATGGAAATAGGATTAGTTGGTAGCCTGGCTGACAAGGGCAGTTCAGCTCGTGCGGTATTGGTTTGTGATCCTTCGGATCGATACGATACGTCGATATGTCTTCAGATTAATCTAGAAGACGTAGTTAATAAAAAAACATTTTAATAAAAAAATTTCAATGACGGACAGTTTGACGGACTGGTCTTGAAGATGGACAAGCTTTCTGAATGACGGACTGTCCGTCATAAAGACGGACGTCCTTGTCATTTAAAAAAAGGCAGTTTGACTTAAATGTTCTAAACTCAAGTTTCAAGTGTGGGCACGAATATTTCTGTCAATACTCTATCGGTTTGTCTACAGATAAATTCCAAAACACCTTAATAAACAATGAGTAAATAAGCAAAAAAAATAAAAACGTATGACCTAATGTATTACAATCCTAGAAACTAGTATAATTATATACTGGATGAAATACATCACAAGCAAAATCCTTTGTTGCCTTTAAATTTCATAATTTTAATGCCAAAAACAACGAGGATATTTGGGCGTGACTATTTTTGCCACCAAGAAATATAATATTCATACGACTCGACATATGGTTTTATGGGTTTGGGGTTAGAGGAATTCAAATATACATATCTACCTTAAATCTCTAATGATGTTTTTAATAAATCTAGAAAAGTAAATAAAATGATATACATAAACAAAATATAATTAATGTTACACGCATTAAAACTGAAAATTTCGATAATGGTCAATTCCAAAAGACGTTAAATAAATAAAATACCATTTTTAAAAATCTTTAATTAATCACATCATTAGCCTTATGATTAATAACTGGAAGTTTTATTTTTTCGACACCTGTTATTCTTGATGCTGTATTTAAGCTAATGTTATATTTATAATGACATATTAAATATTAACTTCTAAATTCGTGTAAATTTGGCGATAAAAACATTTGTCATTTGTTATTTTTCATCGCCAGCAAACTACCAAACAAAACATCTACATACATACATAAGTGTATACCGGGTTGTCTCAGTTGTATTGTTCTAATGGCATATCTTCGTTAGTTAATAAGATATAAATTTGAAATTTGGGGCATCTAATTTACACCTAATGTTCTTTACATAAGAACCTAATATTAATATTCTGCCGCTTCCGGTTTAACCGGAAATGACCCTAACTTTCTTATTTCAAATGACACCCTGTATATGACACCTTGAATTCTACGCAAAAATTCCCTTTCCAATGATGTATCACACTTTGTATTTTGGATTCAAAAAAGGAATGAAAATCAATTTTAAAGATTTTAAAAAATTATCGAAACTAAATCAACCCAGGAAAACTAAAGCAGGCTTTGAAAATATTTGAATAATTGTTAACTGTTTGACTTTGACAGTATATAAAGTTATTAATTTGTATTAAAATTTAAAATTGCTTCTAACAAAAGTGGTATTAATAATGAATAACGACAATTTTTCAAATGTAGAAGAGTTAGATATGATCCTAATTTATGAGGAATATAGGAAAAATAGGCGTGATGCGTTACGTGTTTATGGAGAGAATATCTGACAGACGTATGCCAAGTGATACGTAATTTTACCCGATTGCATGGCTAGCGACTGCTCATGAAGATGGCAATATTAGCTCAATATTGTGGACAGATGAAAGCCGTTTTCATAATAATGGAACTATAAATCGGCAAAATTGTCATTATTGGTCTGAGGATAATCCTCATTGGATGAGAGTGACTAATTTTCAAAGAATTTGGGAATAGAATTAATGTGTGCACACCGCACATTAATTGCATGATCGATGGGTACATTATTGGACCAAAGTTTTATAGAGGAACATTAACTGGTGAGGTATACTTACAATTCCTTCAGAGCGAATTTTTAGATTTTCTTGAAAATCTTCCACTGGAGTCTGGAGATACGTATCAAGATGCATTTACAACAAGATGGAGCACCCCTTCACAATTCTAGAGCTGTAAATTTTATTTAAATCAAATTTTCCAAATAAGTGGATAGGAACCCATGGACCAATAAGATGACCTCAAGATCACCCGACTTAACGCCGATGGATTATTTTCCCTGGGGGTATTTAAATGATAAGATATACCAGACTTTACTAGATAAGATATAACAGACAAAACAAAATCTATTTTAAAATCTTTAAAATTCGGTTTTGCTTCCTTTCTTAAATCAAAATACAAAGTGTGATACATCATTGGAAAGGGGAATTTTGTGGAAAATTCAAATATCGAGGGAAAAATATACAGGGTGTCATTTGAAATAAGAAAGTTAAGGTAGTTTCCCGGTTAAACCGGAAGCGGCAGAATGTTAATATTAGGCTCTATGTAAGTAACTTTAGGTGTAAATTATATGACCCTCATTCAAATTTATATCTTATTAATTAACGGAGATATGCCATTGGAACAATACAACTGAGACACCAGGTTATATATGTAATCTGTTAGTAGATCTGTTAATGTTGCCGCATGTATACAGTAAGAGATAAAAGTCTGGAATAAAATGTATAACATTATGGCTGATTTTGGGAAAATATTAAAATCCGTCAGTCTCAGCTTTTTTTACAAATATCGCCCACATTGAAAATATGATTTTATTTTCATACTCTTACTTGTCACTCTATAAGATATACGTATATAGATATACATATCTTAAAATAATTGCGCTGAATATCATATCAGTGATAAAATTCAAAACAGTCAAGACAGGGTTTACTGAAAAGATGATTACGTAGATTAAACAAATTTAAAGCTCTTTATCGTTTTATTGCATTCAATCTAAGCCTTAATAATATTTTGTTGAACCGTATTTTGTCGTTTCTTTTTCATTAATGTAAATATAATATAAATTGATTGAAATTAATGAAAATATAATTTGCCAAGTGCTTCTTGTCAATTGTGCTTTATTTCACGATACTAAAATATATGTATTTTACGTGTTTTTTTTTTGGGATAGGTTTGGGTAGGGATATGGATTTTGGATATGTTTTCTTCGAAGTAATTATCTACATGTTTTTTTAATGGTAAAGAAAAAATGTTTGTTGTGTTCGTTCCAATTCATTAATTCGTTTATATATCAAAATGCTAAATGAATTTCAATTTTGGTGTTCCATGTAAAATACCTGTTTTGTATTTTTTTTTTTTTGTATAACATAAGTTATACTTTAAATGGTCATATAACGGGTTATTATTATTTTTAATTTCCACAATATAAGTACTTGTAGTAATAAGTAATATCATGCAGGAAAGATTCGAATAAAGATAATAGTATAGAAGATAAGTAAAAAAAGATAATAGGAATATGTAGGTGATGCGAAGAACATTTTAAAAACACTTTATGTTATCTGTGTCAGTGTATACAAGGTGACTGGAACATGTGTATTTTTAAGTTTACCGTTAAAATTTGGTAAAATTTACATTTTATGATGTAGGTGCTTACGTTTTTTATTTATTTTAGATGACAAGGCCAATTATAGTTTAGATAACCTTTACAATAGCTAGTAAAAAAATACATATGTAGGTACGTAATTTTAAACTATGGAAACAATAAACATACATACGTATATACGTTGAAAATAAATTTACAATATCTATTAATAGAATTAAAAATAATTATTAAGTTTAACTGCCTTATTTCAAACATATCAGTCCGACCAGTTAGATTACAGCCCAGATAAAAACTTAATCATATAGACACATCCATCCAGGCATTTGTTTTTCATTATATACAGCAATTTTAAAATTTTTCATTTAAAATTTTCAGTTACAACTGTTATGAATATATTAATATTAATAAAGGTTAAAAAAAAACACCATAGTTTTTTAAGGTTTCACAGGGCGATTAAGTAAAAATATTTCGAAAATATGTAATTTGCAACTTTGTAAAACTTTTAAAAACTGCACACTTTTAAAAATATGTTTTCACAAGTTTGGTTTGAGTTTATTTCGTTGTACTTGTTTATACTTAAGTCTAGTGATCACCTCCTAAAATATGATACGGTTCCTATGCTCTTTTAGTGTTGTTAACTGTTTATCTGAATCTGTCTATATGAAGCTTTATAAATAATTCTTTCAAAAGTGACGGCCGAATACCGAAATACTATTTTTCAACACGCGGGTTTGGCCTACCATGTTAACTAAACCTGATTAATGCAGTTTTAGCATCCTTTGGTTATTGGTATAACCATTTTCTGGTTATTTTTAATATTATGACAAAAATACTTGCATGGGTTAGTGCAAGTTCATATTATAAAGATAATACTGATGTATGTTTATTAAAAAAAAAAAATTGGAGGATATTGAAAATAATGTGTGTTATCTTAAACAGTGTATATTTGAATTTCTTCGAGGTTTTATTCAAAAGTTTGAAAATGTTTATTAGTACTACTGTATTGAAAAAGCTTATTCTTACATAATTATATCTGCTAAAGATGTGCATGTATACGTAATAATAATAGAAATCATGCGCAATTAAAATTGATTTAAAACATTTGCAAGATGGGGTGCGTTAGTCCATTGTTAGTGTTATTTCAGAGTATTAGAAAACAAAAATACATTATATAACGATATATTAAATTATCCGCTTATATTATTTCATTTACAGCGCATTCACTTACAAATCTTCAAAACACAACGTGAGATAGGTCTGAAATTAATGAAAATAATGATTTGCAGTATTACAAGAATACAACACTGACCCTGAAATATTTGAATACTTCCTAGGCAACGCCTTTTGGGTGTGTATGGGTTATTAATAACATTGAGTAAGAAGAATTGTTTGTAGTTGTTGAGGGGAAATCATCAGCTTTTCGTAGGTTTTACATAAACTGGCAAAAATTTAAAATTAGTTACATATCGTAAGATAAAAAAATGTCCTCAAAGTATACCGTCGAGTCGCACCCGCTTGTCTTGAATTCTTACTGTCAAGTTCTGAAGTTATTATTATCAAAAAAAAATAAATAAATATAGTAACGAAACAAAACAGCTTAAAAAAAGAAACAGTACAAAAAGCTTTTATGATCGAAAGTTACTTTAGAAATGGTAACAGGCAGTAGAGTTGATGGACAGTGAGTTTTATCATTATTTTATATACAACACATGACGCTCATTTAGTTTACATTTATAATTTTAGGATCTTTGTTGTACGTGTTTGTTTTCTTTTTTAATTATGTATTATGCAATGATAATGACTAACAATAAGAGTAATAATTCAAACATGCGGGATCGATTCCACGGCTTTGAGGACGTTTTTTGTATCTTACTAAATAAATTAAACTTTTGTTTCAAATTCATATTGATGTACAGTTATTTTTTTCTCAATATATTTCAGAATTATTATGAGGACACAGTAGTAGTTCAGTGTATTCAATTATCATAAATACATATGGATAACGTTTATATATATATATATACGAAGTCTGTAAATTAAGTAATGAAACTGTTTTTTTTTTTTAATTTTCTTAATTGGAATAGAATTACAATTCAGTATTGTCTTCTTCAAAAAAACTTGTTTGGGAAGCCACAAAGCGCTGGAAGAGGGTTCTTCCATTTCCTCATAGCAGTGCTGGGACTCACATACTGGAATAGCTTTCAGCTGGTCGGTTAAAGCCGTTTGAATGTTTTCTATGGTCCCAAAATGACGTCCCTTGAGGTGATTTTTCAATGTCGGAAAGAGAAAAGAGTCACAATGACCCAAGTCAGGCGAATAAGGAGGCTGAGGAGCCACATGAATATATTTACTAGCTAAAAACTCGTTTACTGAAATGACTGTGTGACAAGGCGCATTGTCGTGATGCAACATTCAGTTGTTCTTGATGTTTGGTCTCACACGCTTGACCCTTTTTCGAAGTTTTTCAAGAACCTCTCTGTAAAAGTGTTGATTTACAAACAAATGACTCTAACAAATTCAAACTGTTACTGAAGGTGCATTACATGTTAACCTACCGCCCTCCCAAGTTCCGTCTCCTCATTACTTAATTTACACACCTCGTAGATGTACACCAAATAATCGAAAACATATACTACATACACTAAATAAACGAGACTTGTTTTAGGACATACACGTTGATGTACAGTTATTTTTTTCTCAATATATTTCAGAATTATTATAAGGAGGACACAGTAGTAGACCAAACTGTATTAAATTATCAGAAATACATATGGATAACGTTAATGATTTGAATACTTGCACATTGATTTTAAATGTTGCACAAACATAGTTGCAAAATGCCGTTAAAATATATATACATTATTCTTGAAATGTCTCTTAAAACCCATTTTTTCATTTTTAATTGGAAAATGATATCTAAATTATTAGTAATTATATCTAATTAGATATAAAGATATCTAATTATTATTAG
This sequence comes from Aromia moschata, assembly GCA_029963805.1. Classification (NCBI taxonomy): domain Eukaryota; kingdom Metazoa; phylum Arthropoda; class Insecta; order Coleoptera; family Cerambycidae; genus Aromia; species Aromia moschata. The sequence goes on from JAPWTK010001226.1 coordinate 7,409, forward strand.
TAATGAGACTGGCAACGTAGCGTCCGATCTAGCAACACTCTGGAAACAGGACTTGGAAAAGCGGTAGGTTAACATGTAATGTTAACACCTTCAGCGCTAGTTTGAACATGTTAGAGTCATTTGTTTGTTCTTTGTGACTGTTTTTGTAAACCAGTTTTTTTAGTGCGTTTTAAAAATGAGTCACATTCATTTTGAGCAACGGTGTGATATCAGGTTTTGCTTCAGAGTTGGACACAGCGCAACGGATACTTTTGCAAAACTTCAACACGCCTACGGAGATAATGTTCTTTCAAGAGCCCAGGTTTTTCGGTGGTTTAAGGCATTCTCAAAAGGAAGTCGATTGAAGATGAACCACGCAGGGAAGGCCTTCATCTTCAAGAACTGATGAAAATGTCGATAGAATACTGGGTCTTGTGCGTTGAGATCGTCGGTTGACGACAAGAATCATCAGATAAGAGTTAAATTCGAATCCAATCATCAAGAACAACTGGAGGTTGCATCACGACAATGCGTTTTGTCATACAGCAATGTCAGTAAACCAGTTTTTAGCCAGTAAAAACATTCCTGTGGCTCCTCAGCCTCCTTATTCGCCTGACTTGAGTCCTTGTGAATTTTTTCTCTTCCCGAGATTGAAAAATAACCTCAATGAACGTCATTTTGGGACCATAGAAAACATTCAAACCGACCAGCTGAAGGCTATTCCAGTATATGAGTTCCAGCACTACTATGTGGAATGGAAGAACCGTCTCTAGCGCTGTGTGGTATCCCAAGGATGTTATTTTGTTCAAAAAAAAAAAACAGTCTCATTACTTAATTTACACACCTCGTATGTTAAAACTTTTATGAATAAAATCAATAATAAAGTAATTCAAAAGTCCTCGTTGTTCTCGGAATATTTGATCAGAAACCAATCATATTGACAATTAGTACATACTTCTTACAACTACAAAGGTTATTTATTATTATTTGATCTATAATACTTTCCTGAAGAATTATTAGAGTTCATTGTATATGTATATACCTACATACTTACATCCATTTAATTTTTATAGAATTAATGAAAACTTTTCATCTCTAATAGTAACATCTAACTATTAATACTTTTTATTTAGCAATTTCTGGATAATTTATAAGATTAATTTTAGCAGTAGTGTAATATATTGTTTATTTTTTCGCTTTTGTGTCATTGATAAATTACGAGAAACATATCTTGTAAGTAGCTACTTACTTACTACGCGTTTTGAAGTAAATAAATATAGATGAAGACACTGATGACTGTACATATGACATACATTAGTCTACATAAAAGCTTTTACTTCTTGGTATTGCGGTTTACAAAACACTGAAACTGTATGCCTCATTTTATCAGTAAATTTTGCAACTAAACACATAACATTTCATTTATAGAAAGTATTGCTTCTATATGAAAAGGAAATATATATACATTAAATACAGGGTGTCCCAGGACTTCATGTCAATAATTTAGAATCATGGTGGAAAAATAATGTCAGATATTCGTATTTAAGAAGTAAATTATGCAGACAGTTTGACGTTTATTAAACGTTTCAGGATAACTATAAATAAATGGAGCTGAACATTTATATCAGGGAGTTTTCAAGAATGCATTATTACTCATCTAAAATATGTAATGGCAATTTTTTTGTCACATCGGAGTATACCGGGAGTGAATACTAACACTGGCATGCTATATTTTGTCGTAATTGAGTTCTTATCGATTTATTGCCCAATTAAGAATTATCATATTTTAAAATGTACCTACGGTTTTCGAGATTATTTTAAGTAAAATTTTACAATTACTGATAACTGTCGCTTAAACAAAATTCAGGGGTTAACTTTTTTAGTGGTATGGTTGAGTTTACTATCAAGTACACCTACCAGGTGTAAAACGTTGAGTTTACTATCAAGTATACCTACCAGTCATAGATAATATATTTGTGCTTCATTATTCGATGGGGGCGATCGCCCCCCCAAATGGTCAAGTAAAAACCAAAATAGTCGGGGGATCGCGCTTGCCGTTGCCTCCAATGACCTTTTTTTTTAATTTGCTAACTAACGTTTAGCAAACACTAACGGTTGTCATTCAAAAAAACCACCCTGTACCTATCTGTAATTAGTAATTACCGTAACAGATTAAAATGTAATTTCATTTTTTACGGTGCTATCACATTAAATTTATGTAATTATTTATTAATGTGTTTATTACTTCTAATAACTAACTAATTATAAGTATTTCGTTTATTTTCATTTAACTGAAATAAAAAAGACATTAATTATTAAAAAGTTAAACTTATTAGTAGTTACAAGAGTTAATTTACAAAGGTAAATGAACAATTTGCGTATCGTATCAGTATCAGTTACCCACACACATACACTATTAATTTTCATGACGTTTTTATATGATAAAAAATATCATACCAGACTACTTACAAATTATTTATATACCTGTATGTTCATAAAAAAGTGGGTAATATAACTTTTTTAATAACATTTATTAAAGAAAATATTCAACTCTCAGATAAAAGACAACTAAATAAAAAAAAGAAGAGTGTAGGTAATTAATGTAATTTAACTTTAAAAAATAATTTGATTTAATAAATTATTTCTCATAAATACCTTGCACGTTGTACTTCATTTTTTATAACTTTGCATATTTTTAACATTAGATTTTAAAATAGATTTACATAAAATAGTTAACAACATGATTTGTAATCATATAAAAGCACATTTATAATCTCTTTTCCCGTTTAGCGAACGGAAGTCTGTCATTTATTATACATAGCAACTAACCAGGGACGCAGACTAACTGGCTTTTTATTTAGACTATAATGTTGATTTATAGGTAATGCATCCGTTATTTTTTTTTATTTCACATAAACTCCATTCCGCCAGTGGTTTTGAGTCGCTATTCTTGCAGAAATGCACAGAAAAAACTGCACTTAATTTACAAGTAAAATTTTTGTTATAAAATAATAATGAAATCAGGGAATAACGTAATCATGAAAGGTCGCCCAAGCATAACATTTGTTTAAGGTTTTTCTTATTCAGGAGCATAATCAAATTTTAGTTTTAGGGTTATCTTTGTGTCCTATTTGGAAATTCATCAATAACATATACCAGTGGCGGCCGGTGGAAATTGACTTGCTTGTATTTCCGTAAGGAGGCATGGGACCTACACCATATTATAGGTGGTGGTTACTAGACTTAAATAGAAGGCTATAATGGCAAACAATCTTCATGGAACACTTGCGAATTTTTTTTCCAAAAATGGCTGCCTCCGGGCAGATCTTGGAAACGGCTTGCAAAATATTTGCGAAATATTTTTTTTCATAATCACCGAGTAAATACAATTTTTTTATACTTGTGATTTTCGCAAAATTCTTATTTTGCGTAAAGATACAACTATTATAAAATCTCACAGACGAAATGTTGGGATGCAATAAAAATTCAAATTACCATAACTTTTACAAATATCAGTATGTCAAGAAAATCACAAGTATAAATAGACTTTGTTACTCAGTGATTATGGAAAAAAATATTTCGCAAATATTTTGCAAGCCATTTCCAAGATTTGTTCGGTTTTCCGTGAAGATTTTTTGCCATTATAGCCTTCTACTTAACCCTAGTAACCACCGCCTAAATTATGGCGTGGGTCCCATTCCTCCTTACGAAAATACGAGCATGTCAAATTCAACCGGCCGCCACTGACATATATACATATGTATGTAATTATATAAAAATTGTTTAATTACATACATATACATATATGTAATTAAACAATTTGATAATTAAACGAAACAAAAACTTGTGAAAGTTTTTTTTGGAGCTCCCTGTATATTTTCAAAAGTTGTTTTTTTCTTATTTTTCTGACGTCAAAATATATTTAGTGTTAAAGGATATTCCCTAGCTTTGAAAATAAAATACAATTACTAACACACTATTGAAATTTTAATGCAATAACGTAACGAGTAACTAGTTTTTGACGTCCATTAATAATCTTGAAATGTTAAATGTTACGCAAAATGGGTTTATTAAAAATAAGAAAACTAGTAGTTTTTAAGAAAAAAACACTTACTATACAAAAAGAATTTCTTAAAAAATAAATACGTAGGTACACTAGAATAAAAAGTATTTTAATAAAAAATACCTATCTTTATTTTTGTAATTTTACACGTTTTTTATTTTGCAAATACCCTCGATGACGTGAAAATTGTTGTTTTACTTTGATGTTAAGCATCATGATTTCCTTGACACTTCTCGCTCGTCGAATGTCTTGTCAGACACTCTATGGGTTTTCTTCCAAGAGTTTTATCGACTTGTGTATTATTCGAATTACAAATTCGGAAATATACTCGTACACGTTATTATAATTAGTGTTCGGAATGTTTACCTTCCCGCGTGTTAAACTGCGTTAGGCTATCCTGCCCTCCCGCACCGGGATGGTGTACTACTGCGCATACACGGGTCCTGGTGCCTTAGCAGGATCGGTCAGTGGCGTACGTATGCAGAGACAAGAAATACCCGCGTATGTAATTTACAAGGTGCTTGAAAAATACAGTTTATAATTTATACTTTCATTATCATAGAGTTTATAGCGCATACCATTCGTTATGGCACACATTTCCGAACCATAATTATAATAATACGATAAATAACTGTTAATTTGTATCACAATAAGTGTTAATTAGTATCACTTTCCTGATCTATGTATACTACTATATAACAATAACAGTGTTATAAACAAGTATGTTTCATTTTAACATAATATTACGATATAGTGTGAAACCTCCGCTCCTCATTTTTCACCATCAGAACTCACAAATCTAGAGATTTGGATCTTTTATGTGGTGTATCTGATTCAGTCAACGAGAGTAGTGCCTAGCTAGGAGAATGTGATTGGTGATATGTAAGTACCGTCCTCTTGTGTACATAAATGGGAATATGACAAATTGTCCTGGCAAGGAACTAAGCTGATACTCTCGTTCGTTGACTTACACCGTTCGATACGCCGCACTGATAAAGCTAATATGATTGAAATATATAATATAAGAGAGGTCTTAAAAAATTGTGAAACGTACTTGTATGGCCAAGCCATCACATGAATTTATTTTCATTTGATGACTGATTATTTGTTGTCCCATGGAATGGAGCGCGCAAATGGGGTTATATTTTAACTTGAATTAAGGAAGATATTCGCGTGATGTGTCAGTTTATACGTTTTTGATGTAGAAGAATTCAAATATCTCATTAATAAGCCTCTAATTACTAGTGACGTTCACAATGCTAGTTATTAGAAAGAGGAGTATAAAGATATGTCCTTGTTTACAACCGGCCAATGTCTGATGTCACATACGATATACTAATAACCTAATAATATAATACTTTTAAGAATATAAGCTAATGTTTTTAGCGAGTTACTCTCTTTAAATGTGGAAAAATTGGATGTGGAAGTAGTGATCCCTTGGGCAGTGGTTTTATAGAATGAAGTGTTTGTCATGTCGTGGAGGGTTTTTGACTGGAAAGTCTGGAGTTTGGAAGTGGAAGGCTTTGCGCATTTCCAAAAGTTCTACGCTGTATGATATCGGCTTTTACTTTCTAGTGATCTACAATTGAGATCGCTTATCAATTAATTAATTCATTTGTTTGGTTTTTAAGGTTATTATTTTTTTAAATTTTGCTTTTATCTGAGTATGTAGTCTAAATTAAGTCCAAGGTACTTAATCAATATAATCAAAAGATTATACTGGTATTGTACAGTTGCTAATTGTAAATTGCGGGCATTTACTACGTCTTGTGGTAAAGGTAATTTGATCAAATTTATCTCTGTTGACTAAATACGATGTGGAATCCTCAAATACTGTGACAGTTCCACATATACGGAATGTATGGCAACCCTAGGTATATGTTGTGTCTATTATTACAGAAGGAAGGAATATTGATTCAAATAGTTAAATTGTTGTTGTTGGGTGCCAAGAACCTACATGTGCTCTTTGTCACACCTTGTGCACACATATTCCAGTTGTACAATCTTATTTTCGCAGAATAACAGAAATTTACGCAAAGCAATTAATCCAGTGAAGAACCGCTAGCACACTCCTATTAAGATCCTCACGTATTGGTATGCGAAGTCGTTAACATTACTTAGGCCATATGGGCAGAGAAAATACCAATTATAAAATTATTATGTACCTACATAAAGATATAACGCGGTAGTCCAGCAACATTAAACAGGTTCATAAAAATATAATTAATATACGAGTATAAAGGTACGCAGTTGAAAAATCTGAAAACAAAATAGTAAAGCTGTATCATTTTGTGTGGAAATTCTTGTTAAAGTTTGTTTTGGTTTCGAATTATAACATTTCTTTTCTACAATCTAATTTTTCACTCTAGATGTCACCATCCGTTCCATTCTGTTTAAAATTATTGTTTTCAAAGAGGTAAGTAATTTTTTGAAATTTTTCAAAATGGTTATGTGAAAATTTGTGAAAAAAATAATGAAATACCACTGAAAATTTGTGAAATGAAATACCACTGAAAATACCACTGTACTGTAAAATTTTGAAGATAATACTAAATTGAAGAGTGGAATATATAAGTCGGCGAATTGACAAAATGTTATTTTTGAAATAATTAAACTGATTTTAAAGCAAAATACTAATGATAATAATAACTCCTATATAACCTAATTAAATTTAGATACACAGTAACTCTTCAGTAATCAGACTCTACTTGCCTAGAAACCGAGGTGGGAGACGTATATTTAATAAAAAAAAATCAGTGCCTTAAATAAGAAGTTTTCTTAAGAAATAAACTACTAACCAAAAGGGACCCGCTAATAACAGCAGTAGCAAGAGAGAACGCTGGTTACACGCCTTTGAGCCTAAGATGTGAACTTCTTGCGGTCGAGATACCAACAGAAAAGGAGCTCCGGAGCAGTGGTTGGAACATGCTTCACAGGGCTGTTTTCCAAAAATGCTAGCCAGACCACAGTGATAAGGGTAATTCATTAGAATGGCTCACCGACAGCTACCTGTACACCGAAACCCAAGGCTTCTTGACTGCTATTTAGGACAGGGTTATAAAAACAAGAAATTACCAGAAGTATATCCTGAGGGACAACGTCAAAGACATACATAGGAAATGTGCATTAACAGACTAGCAGACTCAGCATATCTTGGCAGGCACAACCAACTTGCGAAGATAGTCCACCAACAACTGGTACTCAAGTATGGCCTGTTAGCGAGGGCTCCGCCATACTACAATTATACCTCGGAAGCTGTGCTGGAATCGGAAGTAGCAGTGGACTAACAGTGAGCATATACTGGGATAGGCTAATCATCACCGACCGAACAGCGGACTTCAATCGACCAGATATTGTGCTGATCGACAAGAAACAACGAAGAGCGATCATCATAGACATCGCAGTGCTACATACCCATAACATTCAGAAGACTGAACGGGAAAGATGACGAAATATGAAAATATATCAATCGAGCTGAAGCGCCTATGGATACTGGAAAAGGTGAAGACAAACGCCCTAGTAATATCGGCAAAGGGAGTGATGACTAGGGTCCAGAAATGTGTCCGGCAACGCAAGGCTCGGCATAATAAAACGATACATGTACTAAATGGAAATTTTATTTCTAGCCTAGTTTGTTACCTTGCAGCACAAAAGTAAAACTAATGAAAACCAGAAACTGCTAAGTACCATTTGCTCTGTACTGAGAAAAAGGTTATTTGCCATAAAGTGAAAATTTAAAATATAGATTTTAGGCAATAGCCTAAATAAGCCTAAATGTTGAGAACTAACGCAAAACGTATGTAACACCCGTTTTATATTAAGCCCGAAACACTATGTTTTTACCCAACGTGCGCGTTCCGTCAACCACGTTAATTGCATAGATCATTTTGTTAAAAAAAATTAAATATTTCGTACACTAAATTGTAAAGAGCCTTTGAAATCTCAGATTCCCTAAATGTTTACTACATATTGTATGCTTTTTTTTCAGGTAGACCAAAGGAAGTAGAACTAGTAAAAACGGAAGACGCGCTTGGCCTAACAATAACAGACAATGGTGCTGGATATGCTTTCATAAAACGTATCAAAGAAGGCTCTGTGATTCATAATATACCACACATACAGGTAGGTTTTTTCCAATATAATTTATGAATGCATTTTACTTAAAAATAGCCTTTTTGATGGAAGTCGAAATGTTAGCAGAAACAACAATCAGTTAATTATTTTCTCACTCAATACCACTTGACAACTTTTCATTCAGGAGTGAGGGGGGGGCAAATTGTTGTCTATTTTATATTATAATTTAAATATTCTTTGAAGTATGACAAGCTGTGAGCTCATTTCTAGCAGGAAGAAAAGAAGGGGACTTTATCTCACAAATCCTTTATTTTCGTAGTGCTACCGGTTTCGGTCAATGATTGACCATCATCAGGCAACAAAAAAGTCACAGTAGGCTACAATCGAGAGTTGGAGTTAGTGCATGTGATCTATCTATTTATTATGTTATTGCATGTATAGATAGATAGATTATTTAAAGCTAATATTAAATCTATACATGCAATAACATAATAAATAGATAGATCACATGCACTAACTCTAACTCTCGATTATAGTCTATTGTGACTTTTGTTGCCTGATGATGGTCAATCATTGACCGAAACCGGTAGCACTACGAATATTTGTGAGATAAAGGCCCCTTCTTTTCTTCCTGCCATATTTTAAATATTTAATTATTAATTATAATCTTCATTAAATGAAAACTAAATATTTATTGTCATATAAAAATTATTTTTGTTTTGAATTTGAGGAACTGATTGTTAAAACTTTACAAATATAGGTATATGTCTAAACAATTTGCGTTTTTTTGCATCTTGTTATATTACTTAACAATATGACTCATAATATGGCAATTTGTTAAAATATGTCGGGTACCTTAGGAAAACGTCACAAATGACATTGTTTTTTTCTTAAATTTGCAACAATAGTTATGAAAGAAACCCTCTTGTATGGAACACTCTGTATGTGTCTTATTCAGGGTATTTGAATTCATATTTCAAGGCAAATTTAAAACTAAAGTATTCTTAAATAACTGTAATTTTTTAAATAATAATAAATAAAAATATTTCCTTACATTAATAATAATCATGCCATTTACGTGAATTATCAAATAGTCCACGACTGACGTCAGTGCACTTAGCGTGTAACCTTAGTGGGTCTATTTTTTAACTCGTTCTTCAGCGTCAAAAACGTCTCTGATTAAAGTCTCCCGTGTTTCTCTTGATAAACCAAGTCTGTCATCCAACTCCACAAATCATAAATCAAAGGACCGAGGTTTGGGGACCTAGCTGGCAAAACTGATCCTCCTCGACCCAGTCAACGCTCTGGGTAATGCACATTGAAGTGAGCAACAACTATCCGCGAAAGTGAGGAGGAAACCCATCGAGGATACTTTTAGTTTCAAATTCGCATCGCTCAATAAATACAGTGAATCGGGCACATATTCATATGAATTATGATTTTTTTTCTTGAAGTAATATCTGGGAATTGATTGATAGGCACGACCAGAAGCTACAATTTAAGCTAAAGCAGAAGTGCGACCATTAGAATTCTTGTAATTCGATTTCAAAAAATGGTTATTTTTTCATCGGTTTTTTATTTTTAAAAACTTCTGAACCCATTTTGATCACCAAAAACTATTTTTTTCGTTTTTTTCAAGCGCTACAATATGCTATTTTTTTGTTTTACGAAAAAAAATTATTTTTCGTCCCTTAATCCTGAAAAAAAACGGTTTTCGGCACTTTTATCGATTTTTTTTACTAAGGTTCCTACATACCGATTTTATCCAAAATTTCTTTTCATTTTTTCTATCCGAGTACTTGTATTATGGACAACATCCCACCAATTTTTTAATAATCTCGTAATAATTAACGTGTTTCATCATTCAACAATAGCAATCATGAAAGATTTTAGTTATAATGATGATACTGCTGATTTTTTTGGAGATTATTAAAAATTGGTGGGATGTTGTACATAATACAAGTACTCGGATAGGAAAATGAAAAGAAATTTGGATAAAACCGGTATGTAGGAACCTTAGTAAAAAAATCGATAAAAGTGCCGAAAACCGTTTTTCTTTTTGCGGATTAAGGGACGAAAAATATTTTTTTTCGTAAAACAAAAAATAACATGTTATAGCACTTGAAAAAACGAAAAAAAATTAGTTTTAGTGATCAAAATCGGTTCAGAAGTTTTTTGCACAAAAAAATAAAAACCGATGAAAAATAACCATTTTTTGAAATCGAATTACAAGAATTCTAATGGTCACACTTCTGTTTTGGCTTGAATTGTCGCTTCTGTTCGTGCCTATCTGCATAAAAATTTCATGCAAAAATAATGAGAACTTTTTACATAAATCGAAAAAGACTAAAAAAAAAGGCGCGCTGAAATCGTCGCTGCCGGACTCCAAGTTAGCGGTGACGCGGCGTTGCCACATTTACTTCGTGGCTTGTTTTAAAGTCGGTTTTAAAGTCGGCTGTGGTACGGCCCTAAAACGAATTTTCACCGTCATCATTGTTGGCGACATGAATATTGGAACAATATTTGTAATACGAACAAATAAGCATCCCATAACAGTAACGATCGTGACCTCGAGTTGGTCACGATCTTTCCGTGATGTCATAATTGTCCCCTAATATTGTCATGCCCCCCTAATATACATACAGGGTCGGACCGTGTTGACTTAGGTACAGCAAATATTACCTATTATTAGGTGTGGGATGGGCCACAGATAATGCACCGCAGAAGTGCACCAAGCAATAAGCACAACCTGGCGTCGGATCGTCAGGATACTGTATATAGTCTTTCTAAACTCAATGTAAGACGTATATTTTTAAATCCTTTGAGGCTAACGCCGCCCAATGACGTGCATATATCATTTATAAATTTGAAAATTGTGAAATAATTTTTTCATTCAAATCATATAGGAGATTAAAATTAACCTGCATACAAAACTCTTAATATTTGTAATATAATTTTCTGTAAATAATGCTCATTTAGCCAGACAATCTGAAAAAATTGTCTGTGTTAATAAACCTATCTGAAATGCACGTCACTGGCGGAAATAAGTAAGTATTCCAAAAGTCATAAATCATTTTAACGACGTCCTAAAACACATTACGACACAATGCACCACATAAATCTAACGCATTGGATTGGATGCATTGGATGCAATACTCTAATGGGTTACTGCAAATGGATCTACCTGACCAACGGCTGGCTAGCTAAACGGAAGCCGTTGCCAACTCTTCGCCGGCAGCAAAGCGTTGCCGACGAAGCATTGCCGGATAATTATTTTTTTCCAGCAATTTTAAACGCCTTATTTTAATGCTAACTAATACATTTATATCTATGAATTTTTTTTTAAATATTTCCAAACTAGCTTTCTAAGAACGTCACGAACTAACAGTTTACTGAAATATGAAGTATAATTGTATAGTGAGCTTAGCAATTTTAGAAAATATATCTGACAACCTTGCTTTTTTTATGTCTTCACATTTACATTAGAAATAGTATACTAATGGATAGGCAGTAGAATCAACCGTGCATTTTTCGGCGAATCTGAACAGCAGCCATTTTGTAAGTTATTTAACAACGCAGATGGAGCTTTAGGGGCGTAGCATATGCGCAGAAACGCTTTGTCATTTAAAGGTGTAGAAAATATTATCCTGTATACAATTCCATAGTCCAATTCCTGTTATTGTGAAATGCTAGAAATAATCTTATCTGGATATCAGGTATTTATATGTAACCTTCAGATATTCTATAGATATACATATTTCTGTCGTATTTCATGATTTAATAATGTTGAATGTGACATTAAAATTGATGTAAATTTCCAATTTTAGGTACCTCATCATCGGAGTGAGTCAGTTGCATTATTTCGTGACTAAAAAAATTGAGGGTTTTTACAAGGGATTCAATTAGAGTTACCTAGGGATCAGTGGATCAAAATGAAAAAAATACCTGCCAGTTGTAGCTATACATTTTCAGTAAACTTAGAAACTGGCATTTTGAATTAAAAACTCATTAGTAACATTAAAAAAATATATATAGTTGAAATATTTAAAAAACAACTTATTGAAATTAAGAAAAAATTAATAAAACTATCAAATTTGGTGTTATGTCTATGAAATTTAGAAATAAGAATAAATGAATCTGGGCATGTTGAGAAAAATACTGATTATAATTACTAATACTACCTACGAATTTTAGTCATAATCATAATGCACATTATTAACTACTAATAATGCAGGCTTATAACAAAAAAACAAAGCTTATTCGGTCTCTATTTGTTTTCGGCTCTAAGTCGTAAGCCCGTAGTTGACCGTGAATTACCCACGGCTGTCCATGAAGTATTTAATATATTTAAAATTTAATGTATTTAATAATGTCCTCTTCACTAAGTTGTTCAGACATTCCTGAGCTTCTTATTTTTGGATAGAATTTTCCAACCTCCTTTATCTCATATTTTTCACCTACCTTTCTGCGGCTATTTGCTGCTTTCTGCGACTGTTTGAACTTAAGCGGCCTACTCACTATTCGTTGATGCGTCCATTCGTCGCAATGATTCACGAATTATTGTCTAGTGGGTATGATGCGATGCGCCGATGCGATTCGTTGTGCGGCGCTTCGCTGTGTTGTCGGTTTTTGGACGAATCATCAAAGAAAAAGTGAACGAAGTGACGAAGTGACCGAAGTCGACGAATCGGTCTCAGATCACATTCGTGATTCATTCGTTGATTAGAGCAGTGCGTCGTGCGTGTTTTGTCGAGATGGAATGGAATTATGATATTGTTTTCTCATTTGTGAAAAAAAATATATAATCGCATCCGTGTTTATGGAATCCAAGTGATAAAAAAATCGAAATAAGGTGCATGATTCTTTCAAAAGCCTTGTTGAAGAAATGGGAACTAATAACATCGGCGAATTAAAAAAGAAAAAAGAAACTCTCTTTCCACCGTTTTCTTTTTTTTCTCTCTTTTTATTTGAAACCGAAATGACCACATAACACATAACATGCATGAGCTGCAGCGAGCAGAAACAGGTCTTCTTCTTCTAAATTCATTTCAGCACTGATGGAAGCTTCGTGGTCACAGTTCGCACAATGGACGAATTTCCATGCACCATCGAAGCGAAGTGAATCAACGCATAATGAGTAGGATGTAATGCGTCGGTTCATCGATGCGCGTTTTAAACGAGGTGAACCGACGAATCGCATCAACGCATAGTGAGCAGCCGCCTTTAGAAATATTGTCAGCCTTGTCACATCCAATTAGTACTCCCCAATTTCTTATATTTTTTTACTCCAGATGGATTTAAATCGGTTTGAAATTGGTTAATATTTTGAAATATGTATGTTAGATTTCATGATAGATTTTTTTGCTGAACATCATTTGGTTTAACTAGAACAGCAGGTTTACTTTGGACTTTTAACTTACTTTCCATTTTAAAAGCAGAAGAACTCGTATTGATTTTATTTTATTTCTCTTTCGTTCAATACTTCTGACACTTTCTTTTTCGAAAAAATTCGTGCAAATCCTCAATTTTTTTTTCATACACGCGGGATATTTCCATTGCAGACCAGGTATCTTGTCAATATGTTTTACATGAATGTTTATATTGATGTGCAGTAATTCGCAAGAACCACGGCTTTTTGCTCTCGAATTAATCGATTATCCTCAAAAAAACCATATATCTGGTGTCCCATGCTGTTAAAATGATTTACATATATGTGGACTCTAAACATAAACCAAATGATTAATTAACTGCTTAATATTTATATACGAGTAATCACAAAACCATCTTACTAATAATAAAGTAGATTACACCCATAGATGGTGATGTGTTGTACCATATTTATAATCACTTTTAACTACCAGTTGGGAGCGAAAGAATGAAGAGAACAGTTTATGATAGCGTACCTATCGAAAGCCTGACTTAATTTTGTAATTACAATTTCAAGTATAATTATAATGTATTATACATGTAATTAAAGCAAGTATACATGTAATTATAAGCATAACAGCCAATAATTTGCATTATATATATAATAATAATTCATTTAGTAAATCCTTTTAATTAACTAACTATTAGATACTAATCAGTCATTTATGTCAAAAACTGACCAGATGATTCCATAGACATGACACAAAATTTGATGATTTGATAGTTTTTTTCTTAATTATACTAAATATTTTTTTAATGTTTTGACTATATATGTATATATATTTTATTGTTGTTAATGAGTTTTTAATGCAGAATATCAGTTTCTAAGTTAATTACTGGAGCTGTAACTAGCAGGTACCTTTTTCGTGTACTGCTGAGCGAATGAAGGAAACTTGAGAGTTTCAAATTTCTTTGTGTATACTTGACCGAATTATTATGCACTCTTTGAATGCTAAATTTGATGCGTTACACTTTTCATGCCATAATTGTTTTCAGTTAGAATAACCGATTCCATGTTACAAACGTTTGAAAGTCATTATATTGGTTTTGCTGGCAGAGTTACTAAACATTGTTGGTTTTGACTGTCGATTATGACCATACCTCTGGATCAATTTTAAGTTTTGAGTACATATTCGAGTATTTAATGGCCTTTAATTCACGTAATAAGAAAGTTTTCGTTAGGAAGGACCGTTTAGGAGCTGTGAGCGAAAAACTGAAAAAAAAAACGAAAATTTCAAGCGATCAAAATGATCTCCTGCTTTCCAACATTTATTTCCGCTAACTTTCACTAGCCTATGTTTAAAATGGGTAACCAGCATTCATTGTACTTTTCATTGTAGGTTGGTGACCACATAGAAAAATTAGAAGGTGAAAATATGGTAGGGAAGAGGCACTTCGAAGTTGCCAAACAGTTAAAGGACATACCTAAAGGTGCCACGTTTACGATACGATTGGTGGAGCCGATGAAGAGTGGATTTACTAGTATAGCGCCAAAAACAGGAAAGACTACGAAAAAATCTGGGTACGGCAGTGGTAAAGAAACTCTGAGGTTTAAGGCCGGTGGGCAGGCGGAAATTGGACAACAGGTTAGTTCTATGTAGTGAAGTCGGTACAGTTATAGGATTAATATTAAGTATCAGACGCTCTTCGGATTAGATGACTTGATTCCAATTTGACGCAATGTTTATTTGCTCATTTATAGGTCGATTCTATTGTCACGCGATTGCATTGACATTACTAAGGTCTGGAAATGTGTGCTATAACGCAGGGTCGGCAGTGTACAACTCTATGATAATTAAAGTATAAACCGTATTTTTTAAGCGCTTTGTAAATTATATATGCATGTATTTCTTGCTCGTGCATACGTACGGCACTGACCGGTCTTGCTAACACTCCGGGACTCGCGTATGCGCTATAGTACGCTGGTCCAGTTGCGAGAGCGCTGGATAGTTAAATGCAGTTTACCATGCGTTAGAGCAAACTTTAGGGACCCTAGTCATTACTTATTGTAAATATAGAAAATAAACACAATAATTTGAAAGTTAGCTTGGGATGTATGGGTTTTCTAATTTTCGCAGAGAATCCAGAGAGGTCTGTGATGTTTGGTGCAATTTTGAGTATTTAAATAGAAATAAACACTTATATATTATAAAATCTTGTGTATCTATTTTAATGATTTTGTGAGAGCTGCCAAAGCTGTGGGTTTGTCAACAAGAAATCCATTGTTTACGAGAAATCCTCTTCAACACGATTTAAAAAAAATCTTGAAAATTACTCTTTCCAATGGATTGAAGAGTTCACAAATACATTCCACAACGACAGTCACTGAAGAAATTAAACGCCGAATCGAAATACCAAGCATGTCTTTTACAGTCGAAAACATAAATAAACAAAGATTGGATATTTTTTAATTAACCAGGAGTTGAAGGAAACGGTTATCAATCTTTATAAAAAATTTACTATTAAGATGGGCTGGTTATATAGTAGGTAAGGATACCAGAAAATGGCTGAAAATCTTAGTTAATTGGGTGATTAAATGAAGTATTGGCCATCAATCGTAAAGCAGGTCTTCATGTTAGGATTATCAAGCCAGTGATGGCGGTGATCTGGTGAAGTTTGAAGTTTAGTTTATATTGTGTACCTTTTACATAATGACGTAAATTTATCATTTAGGTATCTGTCCAATAAATCAATGTACGTTTATGTTGCAACTGATTCTATTTTATTTATTATTATTTTATATTATTAAGTTAGAGATTAAACTATTTTGTTTTAATAATTAAGTTTATATTGATGAGAGATGTAAAATAAAATTAAGAATACAATTCTATAACGACTTCAATCCTTTGTATTAATATTAGATTAATATAGGTTGCAAATATGTGGTAAATTGGTTTGATTGAGATATTTTTTTATTACTTAAGTTCTGTATAATATGTTTATAGTCACCAATTTCAGAAGAAATTAAATAGCTTGACTAGATAAAACTATCTTGAACTTGAAGATACATTTTAAAAGTACCTACAGTACACCCAGAATAGCTTTGCCCGCGAAATGCTGACAACGAACAAAGTACGAAGTAGTATGACCATACCCGATAAATATAACAAATAAATATAACATACCCGATAATATAACAAACTGTATCTACTTCTCGAAGCGTTCATGGCTGCAGCTCCAGAACAAATGAGCACAATTTCAGGTTTTGTCTAGTGAGGCCAAGGGCAAGGCTACTGTAGTTAATATTTTTAAAGACAATTGAAAAGATTTCAATTTTGTTCGATTTTAAAGACAAGGCGAGTCATTCAAATTTACTGCTGTAATAGCCTTTATTTTCTAGTAGGTAACACACATACTGGGTGACTGATTGAAGATGGCTCCACTTTCAGTTGTACGGGAAGTCAGCATCAATTTCTTTAATTTAAATAGAATAGGGCCTTGCCTTTTTTATTCCATATTTCGATTCTACACGTTATTTTAGATATACACATGTTCATGAGATTTCCCTATACATATCTTTTACCGTTTTTGAGTTATTTTGAGTTATTTGAAATTTTATACATTATCACCATAACATTGAACGCATATGCGGCGATTATTTCAGAAAATAAAGTATCGGTTTTGCTATCGTGGTCAGTAGAACCCTAAAGCTTTGCAACAGTGGTTTTATTATTTCCTAGATATGTACAGTGTACTTAAAATAGAACTACCATTTAACGTACTTCAAACCGTCTAAACTCATATTTTTCTAAAAACCTTTGCCCATATGTTATTTTACCTATTGATGTATAATTACAATTACCTTTTGCATCGACCTATATGCATCCCTAATTGCATTCCCTATACCTATATTTAACAGTTTTTTTTATTATTCATTTAGCGTTTTTTTTTTACTTATAACTTTTAATATATCCTTTGATTTTTCAACAGCATGTCATGGAAATGCTTGATACGCTAACTACGCCACGGCAAGTTTTTAGGGGGCGGCAAATTTGGGAGGAAAAGAGAGCAAAGCAATTACTTGTTAGGGAGGGGGGCGGGGGAGTACTCATACCTACTGAGAGCGTGAGAGGCGTTTTCTGTGTGCTAGTGTACTGCACTGCTTCATTTTCTAAAATGACCGCTACACATGTTATACATGATATTGTCAAATGTCAAATATTGTGGCGTTAATGAATAAAATTTAAAAGGACTCAAGTAAGTCCAAAGCGGTAAAAGACAGGTATAGAAAAACATAACGAAACACTACTTAAGAGAGTGTAGAACTGAAATTTACAGTAAAAAAAACACCATTCAATTTAAAATAAGGATATTGATGATGACTTCTGGTATAACCGGAAGTGCATCCATCTTAAAAATATTTTTTTGAAGTTCACCATAAACCTATTATGTCAAAATGAACAAATTTTCAAAAACCGGTTCATTTGTACAAACCCTAATATTTTTAATAAATTGTTTATATCATCATAATCATAACATAGTATAAAACAAAGTCGCTTCCCGCTGTCTGTCCCTATCTATCTATCTATCTATCTACTACCTATGTATGCGGTTTTTTTTAATGGATAGAGTGATTCAAGAGGAAGGTTTATATGTATAATACATGTATAATATAGTAGAGAAACACTGATAATTTTAGAGGTTTCTAATGCGATGTCGTAAATAAACACATTTTTTGCGCTTACATTGCAAACGCTGGCTGAACCCTACGAGATAGATAAAAATAATGTACTACAATATTGTACACCTTAAAAGGTCTACAAAAAAGTCCACGATGGTATATGTCTATCTCTTAGGGATAACCCACAATAACCATTTTTTATATTTCCGTGCGAAGCCGGGGCGGGTCGCTAGTTGGCTATAAATGATGTGGTATCATGCGCCGTTTTGAAGATTTACAATTATATAAGTTGTCACTAGGAGAACGAATAATATCGATGGAGATTAAAATAGGTAAATGTTCAGATAAGCCACTTCTGCAATTTTAGCGTTTTTTTTCGTCATATACCCAGAAAACAGTAATATACACCATGTTTGACCACCAAAATCGTGGCAAAGTAGTATTAGTCCCACAAGTTAACGCCGAAAAGGGAGAAAATAGGGTTGCTGGGTGGGTAAAATAACGCATAAATAGTGATTTTTTCAAGGCAAATGTATTTGATTTTTCATAAAACCCATTGGAAATACATGTTTCTTCATGTCAAAGGTCAAGATCGTCCAAAAATTAAGCTTTTCGAGCTCATTGCGTAATATTTTAATAAATTTTCACGGTCAGTACTGCGCAATATTCTGAACTCGTATAAAAGGGTAAGGCAAATTGTAGGTACGTAAATGTGGAAATGCAAGGTTATTGTGAAACCGTTACAGAGATACGTGTCTAAAAGAGTAAGGGGAATTTCACAGTTGCATGCGAAATCAAAAAATCATTATTTACGAGTTATTTTGCCCACCCAGCACCCCTATTCACTCCCTTTTCCCGTTAACTTGTGGGACTAATACTACTTTGCGCACGATTTTGGTTGTCAAATATGGTGTATATTACTGTTTTCTGGGTATCTGATAAAGAAAAAAGTTAAAATTGCAAAAAGTGGCTTATCTGAACAAGGACCTCAAAATATTCTCCAATAGAGGAACATTTTAATTTTATTTATTTTAATAAATAAATAAAACTTATTTATTTTATATTCTCCTCTATTTATCATCGGTTTAAAATGTAGGTACCTGATTAAGAGTTAAAAACCGCCACTGGTTTCCTTCTGAATCCTCTACCTAGTTATGCCTATGAACTATGAATACATAAATACCTATCTACTAATCTAATTTCGTCTTTCATTCATTCGACATTCGACATAATTCATTCGACAATTTGGAATGAAAAACAAATGTCGTCACCTAGATTATCTGTACACTATTTCAATTTCGTTATCTGTGCGATAAGGCTCAGCAATAAAAAAAATGTATTTTACAGGATGACGCACTGGATGCTGGCATCGAGAAAATAAACGGTATTCTGGAGTCCTTCATGGGCATTAATGACTCGGAGTTGGCCACGCAGATTTGGGAACTCTCCGACGGCAAGCAGAACTCGATGGATTTCGCGGAAGCCATCGACGACTCCGACCTCCAGGCGTTCGAATTCACTGACGAGCTCATCATCGAACTGTGGGGGGCCATCACAGATGCGCGCGATGGAAGGATAAAATAATAATTGTGCCAGAATTTTACCAGTAACAGTTGGAGGGTACTGGAGAATAGCGGCCATGGTACAAAATCTATGCTGTGCTATGCGTTTGTGCTAGACAGTTTTACGTAGAGTGTGGCCACAGTATGGAATCTATATTGTGCTGTGGCTTTGTGTTGGACAATTTTATGTACAGACCACAGACCAAATAGACCAAGCGCGCATATCTTCTGTATGAGATCTTGTGAAGTCCAATTCGGTGGTTGGGACGAGCGGAAGGAAACACTACTTTCACTACTTAACAGGGAAACCTCTCACTACTTAAACAGGGCCGCATTTAGAAAAATAAAATAAGATGTTATTTCATTTATTAAAATTACACAAAATATACATTTATTTTAAAGATACAAATAAAGTCCTTCAGATTAGTCAATAATTTTTAAATAATATAATTGTACCTACTCTAACTTAAGGGGGTAAATACAATTAGACGGGCTAAAATTACACATTACAAACATTTTTTTACCAAGAAGGTTTTATTTAATCATTACAAAACTTTATATATTTGTTAAGATAAGAATGAAGAATTCAAAATTTTTTTTTTTGTTTTTCAAAACAAAATGGCGTCTGCACGCTGATGCAAAGTGGACCCACAAAAAAACGGCAACCACTCTGGACGTCATAATATTCATCTGTAAAAAATCAGTCTCTTCCTACATGCTGTTATGCATCTGTTGTAGTTCTTTGTGAGCAAGATACAATAGATAAAACTTATACTAGGGCCGACCATCTCGTATACCTGCTGCGCACTGAAAAAGGCGTTCTCGAAAAATGAAAAAAATATATAAAGGAGTTCGAATTTCGCTCTGAAACTTTCACGAGCATATTCTACTTTTTAGAGAGAAAAAAAATCGATTTTTTTTGACCACCTAATTGTATTTACCCCCTTACAAGAATTTACAATTTTTACATTAAGTATTTAGTAGCAACGCGAACGAGAGCACATCCACATACCATAAGCCTACTCTAGAATTAAGAAAGTATGCATACGATTCGGGAGATCCGACTGTATACATTTACAGTAGGTATTTATTAAATTACATTTTCAATTACAGAAAGAAATGCTGCTTTTCAGATAATTTACACATTCAATCTTGTTTTTACAGTACATCACTATGCATCCTTAATTTTTCACCTTATATAAAAGAAATTTGATAAACAATGGGAGATGTTTTCTGAACAAACTCTGCGAACGATTAAACTACGGCATAAAGGAACCTACAAACTCACACCTCGCTTTGATTTCCACTTGGCTTCGTCGGTTTGTTTATCTGACTTGGTCTAGTTGGTATATGGTATAGACCTAGGTACCACCAATAAATAGATGTTTGAGTAAAAATTTAGTTTTTAAATACACTAATTTAAATATCGTAGTTTTGGGGATTAGATATTAAATAATACCTAGTATTATATGTATGCATACCTGTACTAAATTAATAGCTATTATAGGGAAGACAATTTTTAACATTTTAAGTTCGTAATGAATAAAATGAGCATTAAGTAAAACACTGAAAATTTAAGTTTCGCCAAGAATACAAAATAAAAATTTTTGTATTTACTTACAATGCGAAAGATGAAAATACAAGTTACAACCTTTTTCATATAAATAAATAAAAATGCTCCACGTAAGGAGATTGTTTTTATAATAATAAATTATTTTTATAGTAATATATGTAAGTATTATTTCTGTGATAATGTCATTTTATGAACACAAAATGTAACAAAACAACCTGTATGAAAAAATCCACTGTAAATAAAAAGTTCAAAAAATACTAGCTACTCAATAAGATATTTCTAGAAAACCGGAGTTACATCGGTATAATAATTAATCATACTGTAGTTCACGAATCACGTACTGTTTTTCCCGGAACCGCATAGACATAGCTGCCTAAAACATTGTTTAATGGATTACAAAATTGACATTTATTTGGTACCATTAGGTCAGTTTAAACAGAAAATGATTAGTTGTTCTCCTGTACCCTTCCATTTATGTTTTTCTCTGCAATATATCTTCTGCAATAGTGTTAGTATACTTTTTTGTTTTAAGTGCCTTACAGAGACATGTTTTACAGGTTTTCAGTTATTATGTATTTATCATATTTTAGATAGTCAACTTAAAGTATTTATAATATTTTATAAAATAAAGACTTTCCTTATTCTAATATATCTTTGTCTCCTTTGTTTTATGAATACCTTAGGAATTTCCAAATATAAGAGAATGTAATGAATGAATGTAATTTTGATTTAAAATATAATTTGCTGCTAGTTCATATCCAAAAACGTAGATGCTGATTTGTTTAGTGAGAAAATGAGCAATGTAAAAAACTTATGGTCAGAAAATTCATTGTCGAAATTAAATTTCAATTTACATTACTTGGAAATCACAATTCGTTGACAAAGTTTTCGTATTAATTTGATTTGTTGGTCCTCATGAATAAAAAGATATTTGTTTTTATTAAAAAATGGGATGGCTTTCAGAATTCATTACAAATTTTATAGAAATCCATTTGTAATTTGTAAGAAAAGAAATTATTTTGTAAAAAAAATTACAAAAGTAAGATTTACAAAAATTGTAGAAAATGTGCAGATTTGTAAAACACAAAATTTTCGTTCCTTAGTGCTAACCTACATGCTGCTCCTAACGCAGCAAACCATAATTAGGGTCTGAAATAAAAAATTGATCTTACATTATATTACTGCCATATCCACATAGTGGAATGAAAGTAATAAGTATAATATCCATGAGTAACTGTTTTAAATTTTTTTATTGACTAAACAGACCTAAAATGTTCTGAAATGTCGAGATTTTAAGTATAGGCAAATACAAATATCTATCTTTCTGTCTGTTTACCTTTTTTGTGTACACTATAACTCGAGAACGCGTTAATATATCAACTTCAAATTTGGGATGCTTATGTACAATGATGAGGTCTGGAGTTGATTAGATTTTGAGCTGAATCGGTTGAGGGGCCGGGGGTAAAATTGACGTAATACACTTTTTCCTTATCTGTAAGTAATTCTCGTTGAAAGATATACACCTAAAAATCTCAGACACTTGTACCTGTACAATATAACCGAGTCTACAAATGAAAAGTTCTTTAGCTTGATAGGGTGAAGAGCTGAGGGAGTTAAAGAAAGTAAGTAATCAAAAGAGGGCAAATAAATTTTTTTATCGCAGATTTTAGTAATTAGTACACGATTCTATAAAAATCTATATAGGTACTAAAGGCCACAAAATTCATGAATGTTTTACAGGTCATATACATAGTTCATAAAGGCCATAAAGGCGACAGATGGTTCATAGGCCATAAAAGTAATATCCAAATATAACACTAAGAATATAATCTGATGTTTTTAGCAATGCAATCTAATTAAATGTGGAAAATTGGACGTGGAAGTAGTGATTAACTAGGCAGTAGTTTTATTTACATATATGTACAGGGTTAGTAACCTAAAATTGACACCCCTTTATTTCTTTTAATTTTTTCCAATTGAAAAATTCAAGAAAGGGTTTTTATGCATTAAATTTGTATAAGAAATTTTCGGATAAACAGGGCTCAATTTCACAAAGGGCGCTAGTGATGTTGGCATGTAGGGCGGTAGTTGTGTACTAGGACAGGCCCGTTGTCAAAAATACCTAGTTTTTTTTTTTTGCCAAAATTAGGGCAGCACGAAGATATACATAAAAAATCGGAAAAAATCCGTAGAATTGAATGAACTACTTTTCCCGAGCTGAATTCCGCCGCGTCATATTCAAAATGGCGTCCAAAGTTGGCCAAAAAATACTTTTTAGTTTAAAAAAAAACTATGCGTCCTACAAAAAGAGTTTCAAACAAAAGTTGTAGAACTTATTAAAACAACCAATTTAAGCCTAATCCGACTTTAATAAATAAATAAATAATTTTTTTATTGGAAAAAAAAAGCTAAAAACCGCAATTTTTCAATTGCTCATATCTTTGAAAAATATATATTTTTTTCATGAAACTTGGGGAATGTATAGTCCTCGATAAGTAGAATAAGCTGATATTTTGAACATTGCAAAATTCCCGAGTTTTTGCAAAAATCGCATTTGTCGCAAAAATGGTTTTTTTAAACTCCAATAATTCATACACAAATGCTCTTAGAGAGTTCAGTTAGGGCTTAAAATTGTCTTCGAGACCTGTACTTTCGTGTAAAAATAAAGCGCGAATCGTAATATGTTGTTAATATGCTAAAATAACCGCGCAAAAATCGCCATTTTTATTTTGTACTGAAAAAATATATTTTTTCAAAAAGTTTACATACAAGTGTATCGAATTAGTGTTATTGCATATATCGAAATGGCGTTATTGTCATTCGCTGCTACAATGTTATTGCAATGCTGCTATTTTTTACAAATTTAAAAAACTTTACCGTACGACATTCTGGGGCCGAAATAATTTTACATCACATTTATATATCATTTAATCATATCTCGATTTGCGCTTTATTTGTACACGAAAGTACAAGTCTCGAAGAAAATTTTAAGCCCTAACTGAACTCTTTAAGTGCATTTGTGTATGAATTACTGGAGTTTAAAAAAAGCATTTTTTGCGAAAAATGCGATTTTTTGAAAAAACTATCAGGAATTTTGCAATGTTCAAAATATCAGCTTATTCTACTTATCGAGGACTATACATTCCCCAAGTTTCATGAAAAAAATATTATATATTTTTCAAAGATATAAGCAATTGAAAAAATCGAGATTTTTAGCTGTTTGCAAAATAAAATTAATCAAAGCCGGATTAGGGTTAAATTGTTTGTTTTAATAAGTTCAACAACTCTTATGTGAAACTTTTTTTGTAGGACGATAGTTTTTTTTTAAACGAAAAAAAAGTGTTTTTGGCCAACTTTGGACGCCATTTTGAATATGACGCGGCGAAATTCAGCTCGGGAAAAGTAGTTTATTCATTTCCAATCAGATAATATGTAGAGTGTATCTACATATTATCTGATTTTGTGTGGATTTTTGTAATATTGGCACAGTGGGGCAAACTGGTTATTTAGGAGTAATACGGACATAATTTTGCACTCCTAAAAAAACCCACTGTGTTTGTCCCACTGTGCGACTGGGCCATTATAAAAAAATCCACACAAAATTAAATAATATGTAGATCCACTACATATTATCTGATTTTGATACCTAGATAATATGTGATGCGGTCTGTGAAAAGTTTAAAGTGACCAGACGTCCGTCATTCAGAGAGCTTGTCCGTCTTCAAGAGCAGTCCGTCAAACTGTCCGTCATTGAAATGTTTTTATTAAAATGTCCGTAATTACGTCTTCTAGGTTAATCTGGATATATCGACGTATCGTATCGATCGAAGTGCCAGGAAAACGCGTGACCTTGAAAGTTTTGCCTGCGGCGCTATTTAGCTCACGCCTCACGGCGCGAAAAATTAACTCTAGCTTCGTCAATGTAAACCAGCTGAACATGTCCGTCTTTGGCAAAATCAAAATCTGGTCACTTTAGTGAAAAGGTACCAGATGTCGGAAAAACTGTTTTCGGGTGGGAGTCAGATTTCGATAGAGCATAAATTTCGCTTCATTTAAAAAAGAAGTATGTAGCGTTAATATAGTTCGAACTGAAAGCAGGTAAAGTTTCAATATAATAAAATCGTAATTTTGAGAAAAACACATGTAAAGTTTTGGAATAGAACTGTACACGAAAAAATCGTTCGTACATGAAATATCATGTCGTAGACGACTTATTTCTACTGTACATGGCTGCCAGATATGTCACCTATGCATATCCGTTGAAATACGGAATTAGTATTTTTCGACTTGAATCTGCGTTTTGGGCTGTAGGGCAAAATTCACTTTTCCGACATCTGGTACCTTTTCACAGACCGCATCACATATTATCTGATTTTGTGTTAATTTTTGTAATAATGGCACAGTCGCGCAGTGGGGCAAACTGATTATTTAGGAGTGCAAAATTATGTCCGAACTTTTCCTTATAATTTTTTGAGAGATTTTATTTCCTGTAAGTTTTGTAATATTCCAGTAAAAAGTTAAAAAAAGGTATTTGAAAATTTTTAAAATTCTGTAACATGTGGAAATCTATGAGTGAATAGCGTAAGCTCCATATAATGAGATCTACGTATATCAGGTACCTAGATGTCTATGTTTCCTCATTCGATTAATCTTCAAACACTACCAAATAGGTGGCGAAGGGCGTTTTATACATTTGTTTTATAATTTACATATATGTATGTACATATTTATATTAGGGTTCATGCAGAAATTTTAGTAATAAAGAATAAGAATATAATAAGCATAAAAGTTAAACCTTCGTTTTATAATGACCCAGTTCATAAGTAAATTTATTTTAAAATTATTACTAAAAATTATGTTTACTGCATGAACTGGGTCATTATAAAACGAAGGTTTAACTTTATTATTACTATTCTATTCTTGTACAAAAATTTCTGCATGAACCCACCATAATGGTGGGTTCATGCAGAAATTTTTAGTAATAAGAATAAGAATAGTAATAAGCATAAAAGTTAAACCTTCGTTTTATAATGACCAAGTTCATGCAGTAAACATAATTTTTAGTAATAATTTTAAAAATAAGGATTTGCTGCATGAACTGGGTCATTATAAAACGAAGGTTTAACTTTTATGCTTATTACTATTCTTATTCTTATTACTAAAAATTTCTGCATGAACCCACCATTAAATAACAAAACATAACAAATATTTAAATTTCAAATTTTATAAATCATGTTTTATAAACTGGCACTGCCAACGAAATTCCTATCGTGCTTAATTCTCTGAACAACATAGGGAAATGAAATGTACATTCTTGTTTCTTTTTACATAATGAATTACAGTAAATCAAATAAAGCAGGATAAACCTTTTTCTTCATTTATGAAAAGGTTAAAGTGTTTTTGAAATGTATTTTGTTTACAGACTGTGAGAAATAGACACATTTATCAAGTTATGTTATCATAAATGTATCGTCATTGCAGTATCAACACTGTTGTTTTATGTTTTGACTTCTTTTGTAATTCCATGATATGATAGCATAGCATCTGCCTCTATTTCTGACGGATACATAAGTTTATAAGTTAAATTAGGTTAGAATTAGCGTTTTGTGAAAATGTTTTTTAGTGTTGTAAGAAATAAATCAATTTTAAAAGCTCCTTCTAATGGAACATTTAATTTGAATTTTCAGAATATCCAAAAGGTAATTAATATACTTTTATATCTTTTACTATGGCTTTATTGGAACTATTAACATTAATTAACCTACATATGTATAAGTATTCTGTGTAAAAGCTTGGTATCAGTTTAAATATCTACACAAAATGAACATTAAATTTTACAAGTAATGTTAACACCTATTACGTATTGTTTGTAGATTTTAACGTGTCACTTTGCTACAAAGTCACCATCACTTAAGTAAAGTATATCCCAATGGTGCAGAAGCAGTGCAAGATATTACTGATGGATCTAAATTATTAGTAGGGGGTAATTAATAATATGAACGGTTATGTATAAATGTCCATTATTTGACTAAACATATTCTAGGTTTTGGTCTATGTGGTATACCTGAAAATTTAATTAGAACCTTACTTGACCACACCTGAAAGATTTGATAGTGGTATCCAACAATGCTGGTGTCGATAAATTTGGCCTAGGACTTCTGTTGAAGCAGAAGAAAATCAAGCGTATGATCTCATCATATGTAGGAGAGAATGCAGAATTTGAAAAACAGTTTCTGTCTGGTGAATTAGAAGTTGAATTGACACCTCAGGTAAGTAGATACAAAAAATCTGGCCATCAACCTCAAAATGATGTATCCCATATTTCGCCATTTTACAGAATATGATATTTAATTTTTGTTATGAGAGTTGTAGCAGGAAAACAAAATACACCACTATGATTCCAAGTAAACTTGGTATATGTACATTTCGGGTGAGATTTTGTGGGTTGGAAATACATCAACAGTAGTAGGAACATAATGAAAGTATTATCTCAAAATATGTGTTTTGAGTTACATCACTACGTGATTGTAACAACGAACTGGTTGGTTGTAACAATATTGTAGGTAATCCCGTTGTATCACATTGAATGGTAGAGTTTAAAAAACAAAATAATAAGAACTTGGCTCAGGTAAAAATTCAACCATAGTTAAGGTTAAACAGAAAATAAGGTACAAAATATACATAGTTATTTGTATTGGGCATAGCTTCAATTGATGTAAGAGAGCTTATAATTCAGATTTCTTCATGTCATTAATATAGTTTTGTAATTTAGATGTGTGCCTTTTACTGTTCAAATATTGAGTGTCATTTTTGTTTCATTTGTGTGAATTGGAAATCTCTCTGTTATTATATTACAGTATTATAACTTTTGTTTAAAAAATTATTGAAGTCTTCTCATTATACATTGTTTACATATTTTGCAATACTCTTATCGCATTAAGTATATTTACAAACTCTATTCTTTGTTTAGTATAACAAGTGATAAAGGGAAAAACACATTAAGTATATTAAGGTTGTAATAACAAAAAAAAAATCAAACAAAACTTGAAGAACAAAATTACAAAATATATGCCTATCCAAAAACATTGCCTGGAAACGGTTTTTAAAAATATTTGCAAAAAGAACACGAATAAAACGTTTTTTTATATTCAGTTGGTAATTCTGAAAAAAAAAAAATTGAAAATATTTTGCAAATTGTTTTCAAGTTCTTTTGGTGAGGCAGACTTCTTGAATTTATTTTTTGCAACTTTCATTTGAAGTTTTTGTGCTGTTATAGCCTTCTATTTAAGTCCAGTAATGCTGATCACTGGACTTAAGTTACTGGAGTATGGTATATTATTAACTGTGCAGTATGATGATACTACACAGTTAATAATATACCATACTTGTATTATATAATTCTTACTAAAGATAATAATAAATAATTTTTATTATTCGCAATTGTAAAAGCTATATTTTTACTTATAACTAATGTTAGACGTTTAATGTTAATAGATTGGTATCCCATTATCGCGTAATTATTTTGTATGTATTTGCCATATATATTTTTTAGGGAACTTTGGCGAAGAATAAGAGCAGGTGGTGCAGGAATTCCAGCATTTTTTACACCCCACAGCATTTGGTACTTTAGTTCAGGAGGGAGGGGCGCCAATAAAATATGATAAAAATGGAAAAATTGACATTGCTAGTAATCAGAGAGAAGTACAGCTATTTAACGGTAAATCATATATCATGGAAGAGGCTATTACAGGAGACTTTGCACTTATTAAAGCTTGGAAAGCTGACCCATTTGGTAACTTAATATTTAGGTAAATAATTTAATCAGACTATAATAACTAAGCTTGGCAGAAACACAACATGCTACAGAGCATTACATCATAAGTGTAATACGAGGTGAAATGCCTTTTGAAGGTTGCCATAGTTTATTATGAAATTGTATCACACATATTACATAGGGGAAATTGTACAACAATAAATGCGAATTGAGGCGAGCTCCCATCGCATGCTATGTGAGTTGCCTGTATTGCGTCTTCACGTGTGTTAAAATGTGTTAGACTATCCTGCGCTCCTGCACTGGAATGGCGTACTACATGCGCATACGTGGATCCCCGGTGCATTGTCAGGCCGGGTCAATGCCGTACGGAGCACGGGCAAGAAATACACGCATATATAATTAACAGGCGCTTAAAAATACGGTTTATACTTTCATTATCATAGGATTTTATAGTGCCGACCACGCATTATGGCACACATTTCTGGACCCTAGTAATTAGTAATAGTTTAATGTTTGTGTGTTATTTTAAGTGCCAGACTTTTTAAATTTACAGTTATAAACACTTTTCTCTTTTGTGCATGTTTATTATAGTCACAATATGATTACAAGAAATGTTTGAAAAGTGTAGTAATTCTTATTATAGAATCTAAGTCAGAATAGCCCTGGTATAGTAAAACTGGATACTGCATGAAATAAAGATATAATTCTTACATTCTTAAACTTTGGAAGAATAATGTATAACAAAATATTAATAACAGACCTTGTTAATAATAATAACAAATAAAGTTAGAAGTATGTGCAAATTGAATTCCTTATCGATAAACATATCTAATAGAAACACATTGATTGCCCTCAATGATTAGAAGTTTTTGTTTGACTAAATAATGAATTTTGGTTAAATAATTTAGCATATACCTCTGTCAAACAGAATCTTCAAATAACGATAGCATACAGTATTTCATTTCAATATGGTGTTTGTCCCAAGTACAATTTCTCAAAGTTATGATCTGCTGTTATATCAAATATATAAAACTTGTTTACATACCGCGGTCATTTCAATCATCCATGTCTTCCAATGCTTTGACATAAATAAAAAATGTTGAATATTCACTGCAGATAAATTGAAATAATTTTCGTATACATGTACTTGTCAATAAATGATTATGATATATATAGAGACATCCAAAAAAAGTCATCAAAGTTGGCCGAAAAAAAGATGTATTTCTATGGTCAATCGAATTTATAACCTTATTTACTTGTCTTGTAATATTACATTACATACATACAATATTATATTATTACATTGTTTATTTTACAAATTGTGACAGTCACTTGTCAAAAGTTTGACATAACCAAAGCTTAGACATGACCGCTATTTCTATCTCTCGTTCATAGCCAGAGTTGATGACGTTTTTTTTGGATGTCTATATTTTGGAATGCAGTGAATGATAAACTGAAGTGTTTGTATTATCTTTATACTATTTATTATTATTGTTTCTAATATTTCTTTAACAGATATAAATACATGTATATAAATATATTTATTGGACATAAAAACTACTACTAGATTTAGAGATGTGTGCCTGGGACAAGTGCATTAGATATGTCTACTGGACACTGGATATGTCTGGAAAGTGGGCATCTCCTAAAGTGGCAAAGTTGTACGCGCATGCCTAACCTGGCCAGTTAAAATTGTACAAAAGTATAAAGCTATTATTTTGTACTATATTCCTGCCCGATTAATTTACCGATTTCAGTCTTTATTTTGATATTGGCGGAATGGAAAACTGAAGGTTAAAGATTAATAATAACCTATTTAATATATGTACTATACATAAAAAGCAGAGATAACATTCACATTTATAAATCATAAACTAGTTCGTCACTATCATCTAATAACCACTAATTTTGCTACAGCTATCACTACACTAAACTCACTAGAATTAAGTATTTTTGACAAGCAATAACATTGTACTACATTTAAATTCAAATGTCTGTCTGAAGCCTACAGTAGAAAGTAAAAAATACCTATTTTGTTTTAAAATTTAAGTTACCAGCTTTGCTTTGACTTCAGATCCTCTCTTTATAAAATCAAATATACACTATGAATGTTGAAATATTTCTTCCACGTTCTAAAAATTCATACAAAGATTGTTGTAATGTAATAAATTCTAGCAGAGTGGCAGGAAATAATTTATACGGGGTACTCAGCAACCTGGAAAACCAGGAAAAAAAATTGTTCTGCTCGATAGATAGAAAATGCTCTTGATTAGCGAGTAGGGTAATTATTTTTTTGATCTTTATATGTTTTTTGTTAATTTTGCTTTAATTTATTTTTGTTACATTATTATTTGTTATAAACTGCTAATAGTTTTAATAAACATTTTAATACCCTTTGTGGAATTTGTTGTAAACATTATCTGGAAAACCTGGAAATGTCATAATTTAAAGATTTAATTTTGCTGGGTACCGTATTAAATGCGTAAATTCATTAATTCTTAAAGTCAAGTAAATGCTTTATGGTGCAAAAATGTTTATCAACTGAGAGCATGGGAAATCACTTTAAAAAGTAAAAGAAATTACCCCAAATATAACAGTGTGTTGCTTACATTTTAAAAAAGACGATAACATGTTCCTGGTTATAATGTCCAGTGAAATATTAGGTTAGATTAACTCTTTACATAAGTACAAGTACAAGTATCGGTACAAGTACAAAGAGTAACCATAATGTTTTAAAACATTTTTTCCCAAGACCCGCTTTACTTGAACACACAAATTTAATATTTTCCATTTTCTGTCAGCTCTCCGGTAATATCGTCTGGTTTTTCTTTTAAATTTGACGATCTTAAACAGAGCTGTAAACAGTAATTTATACAGTGTGTAATAAATAGGTACTCTCATTTGTAGCTGATACATCTATTTATTAAATTCTATAAGATCTGTTGATGTTTGGGATTATTATGTAAATAATGTTAGATTATTGAGCATAATTGTTCTTATAATTTTTTTTAATTACAGAAAGTCTGCAAGAAATTTTAATCCAACGATGGCTAAGGCTGCTAAAATAACGATCAGAGAAGTCGAAGAAATTGTAGAGATGGGCGCCATTAAACCGGATGATGTCCATCTGCCTGGAATTTATGTCGATAGGATAATAAAGGGAGAGAAGTATGAGAAACGAATAGAGGTAAAGTCAGACAAAATTGTTTGTGAAATCGAAAAGACATTTTGTCATTTGTTCTAGAAAGTAACAGTAGAGAAACTATCGGACAGTACAGACTCTATAATCAAGAAAAAATCCAGCAGCTGATCAAAGGGAAAGGATTATTAAAAGGGCTGCTTTTGGAATTCAAAGATGGAATGTGTGGTATCCTTTTTTCACAAATAATAAATAAAATTGTAACATAATTTTTAGCAAGTTTTTTTTGTTTTTACTTGTACCTACTTGTTTTCTCGCATTTATAACTTTATAATTATTATTCTATTCTCTTACTTCTTTATTTCCATTGTTCTTATTTTGCGTTCTGAGTTCTAAAATTTCTTCTATCAGTTTCTTTAAAATATGGTTCTTAACCCCTCACAGCCAATTTAGGAATAGGCATGCCTATGCTTGCATCAAACTACATCCCAGAAGACATGGAAGTCTTCCTTCAGTCAGAAAATGGCATTCTAGGATTGGGACCTTTCCCACATCCAAAATGTGTAGATCCTGATCTAATAAATGCTGGAAAGGAAACAGTTACTGTTGTTTGTGGGGCATCTTTCTTTAGCAGTGATGAGAGTTTTGCTATGATCCGTGGGTAAGTTAAGTTTACGATAGTTAAGTTTAATGGGATAGTGTAATAAACTTGTAAGATTGGTCTTAACATTATTTTTTTACCGTAGTGACTTATGATTACCTATTGAGAAGTATTAAAACATATTTCATGTTAGATTGTTTTGGATTTAAAAAATAATGCTTTGGTTATTTTTAGAGGGCACATTGACTTAACCATTTTAGGAGCAATGGAGGTTTCACAGTACGGAGACCTAGCTAACTGGATGATACCTGTAAGTAGCCTCCTGATTTATGGTACTGTGTTAAATTTTCAAATACTTATTTATGTATTAAATACATATTATATATGGGGCATTTCACGCCAACTAAGTGAGGTCAAAAAAAATTGTGTTTGAAACATACCAGAATCGATAGTACTTGCTAAAAAACTAACTTCCCTAAAATTTTAGATTTTTTGAGCCACAAAGAGAGAGGGATGGTGAGGGTGAGAAAATACAAATGTTCGTTTCGACTCTAAACTTTCAATTGTTCTCGGTAAACAAATAAAAAACGGTAAAACTAAACAAAAGTAAACAAATGAAAAACATTAAAAAAAGGTTGCAATGGTTTTTGATGTTTTTTTTTTTTGCGTAGAATACGATAAAAATATTTTCAAAATTATTGGGGGTAGTTTTCACCCTTATTTTGAGGATTGAAAGTTTAAAATCGAAATTTCGAAAACTATGACACGATATTTTTTCAATTTTTTTGTTTAATTTCTTTCTTTGTTTTTGTACTTTCGATTAATTTTTAATTCAAAATGGGCGTCGACCAGGAACTGGTCCAAAAAACGGCCCAAAGGTGAAAAAAACGTGGTTTTAGCGTATTTTCTCATCCTGTGAGATAGTAAATGGCAAGTGAATAATATATTCCAAGGTTTTTGGGGTCGCTGATTATTAAAAGTCGAAAATGTATGTGACGAATTTTTGCAAGAGCCAAAAACCTTGGTTAAAAAAGCTCTTTTTATCAAGAAAAAATTCATTAAGTTGAAATGTTGGTAATACCCTATTTACTATTAAAGGTTTAAATTATTCTTTTTAACTGGGTTTAAAATCTTTATTAACTACTATAAATATGAAATACATAAAAAAAGTTAACGTATAACACAATTTATATAAATTTAAACAACTTATAGTTTATGTATGAGCTGGAATCGGAGTAAACTTTTGCTCTTATGCAACCATCATTTAAAGCAATTAAACAATGTTTTTGCTGTAAGTTTTTTATTCTTTTACTGCACTCCGAATCTTTTATTTAATTTTCTTCCACGCGTTCAAAGGCATACAAGTTACTCACCTTCAACGGCTAGTTTATTTACATGAAGAATTACGTATTGTTAAATTCTCTATGTATAGATAACTAGCCTAGATAAGTATATGTTTATAGTCTGTATTTACTATTTTTGTTAAAAATATTAGATTAATAAACAAACAAAGCAAACTATATCATGTGAGAACTTAATATACATATTTTTAAATTTCAAAATTTAGCAATTTTTGAAAGATTGATCGTTACATTGGATCAACCACCTTATCTTTTGAAAATCTCATGTCAGATTTGTAATCAGCGATTCTAAGAACCTAAGAGGTGTTGATTAATTGTTTTAAAAAGATCTTAAACCCAGTTAAAAAAAGAATAATTTAAACCTTTAATAGTAAATACGGTATTACCAACATTTCAACTTTATGATTTTTTTCTTTGATAACGGTGGCTCTTGACAAAAATTCGTCACATACATTTTCGACTTAAAATTTCCCGTGTAGAATACGATGGTATTTTTTTAAATTTCAAAATGTATCCATTTTTTAAAAGTTGATTGCCATACTGGATCCGCCATTTTGTTTTTTGAAAATCTGACGTTAGATTCGTAATCAGCGACCCCAAAGACCTTGGAATATATTATTCACTTGCCATTTACTATCTCACAGGATGAGAAAATACGCTAAAACCACGTTTTTTCACCTTTGGGCCGTTTTTTTGAGCCAGTTCCTGGTCGCGACGCCCATTATGAATTAAAATTAATCGAAAGTACAAAAAACAAAGAAAGAAATTAAACAAAAAAAATTGAAAAAATATCGTGTCATAGTTTTCGAAATTTCGATTTTAAACTTTCAATCCTCAAAATAAGGGTGAAAACTACCCCCAATAATTTTGAAAATATTTTTATCGTATTCTATGCAAAAAAACACATCGAAAACCATTGCAACCTTTTTTTAATGTTTTTCATTTGTTTACCAAGAACAATTGAAAGTTTAGAGACGAAACGAAAATTTGTGTTTTCTCACCCTCACCATCCCTCTCCTTGTGGCTCAAAAAAATCAAAAATTTTAGGGAAGTTAGTTTCTTAGCAAGTACTATCGATTCTGATGTTTCAAACACAATTTTTTTTTTGACC
The DNA here is from genome assembly GCA_029963805.1 of Aromia moschata. NCBI lineage: Eukaryota > Metazoa > Arthropoda > Insecta > Coleoptera > Cerambycidae > Aromia > Aromia moschata. The sequence continues at coordinate 42,694 of JAPWTK010001226.1, forward strand.
TCACTTAGTTGGCGTGAAATGCCCCATATGTAACTTGAAAATAATTGAAGTAATCATACAATAATTATATATTTTTGTGATCAGAAAACTACGGATGATATTAGTAAAAAATACAGGGTCTTCTATTTAAAAATACATATATTTTTTCATAGCTGATTCCACTCCTTTATGACTCCAGACTTCTTTAACCAGTCGGACTGTATACATATGCAGGGTGTCTGGGAATTGAGTAACAACTTGCTTATAGCCAAAGTTACTTCTGTAACCACTAGATTGCCTCAAATTTCCAGAAAAAATATTTTTTTCTTTAATAACATTCAACCACGGCTATTAATTTAGACCAATTTTGGAATACCTATGGCTTTAGGCCCATAATTAACGTTTTTGAGTGCTTTACAAGGCTTTTTCGAGAATACAGAAATACCTGATAATGAATGTTTAGTGTAATATTCTACCCAAATTTTGTTATTTCGTATATAAGGGCTACCGATTTGTTTTTTATCGAATAGCCCACTTGGTTCCAATGTTGTAGGTTGGTTGGTTGTTCCTTAGTTCGAACTGATATTCGAACACCAATAAAAATAATTTTTATGTTTTAACTATGGTGGATGCAAAATGAGTTACATAAATGGAAGCCCCTCTAGTGGCTAAACAAAGCAACTTTGGCTATATGCAAGTTGACCTAAACCGTTTCCCAGTGTGTCAAAGATTCTCTAGTATTATGTATTATGTATATTCTCTAGTACTCACTTCCCCGACACCCTGTACATTTATCTTAGATTTTTCTTTTTTGAGATAGGAAAATTTTACAATGCAAAATCCGCTTTCCAACACTATCTTTTTATGATAATAGCTGATTTAGGTATGGGGCTAAAAACTTCAACATATAAAAACAAACGGAAACCTAGACCAAAATTAATTTTAAAGCAGAATGTCTGAATGTGTTTAGTTGCTAGTAGTAAAGTGTAACGTCTATTAGCCACCTGAAAATTAATTTGATATGTAATGATCTCTCACAATAAATACATAAGCAATACAGTTCCTCAAAAAAGTTTTTTTTACCCTTCAATTTGTTGCTCAGTGTTATTTTATAAAGCAAGGGGAGTCTTTATTTTTTTTTTAAATTTGTCATTTGTACATCAGACTAAAATTTGTAGAACTTAAAAAAAAATATTAGGAACATCTGTAATAATTTTGTTGATGGCTTTAATTAGGGCAAAATGGTGAAAGGTATGGGTGGCGCTATGGATTTGGTGGCGGCTCCGGGTACAAAAGTCGTAGTTTGCATGGAGCACACTGCCAAAGATGGAAGTCACAAGATTTTGCCAAACTGCAACTTACCGTTGACTGGCAAACAGTGCGTGAACATGATCATCACTGAGAAGGCAGTTTTAATGTTGATCGTGAGAATGGCCTAACTCTAGTGGAAGTTGCGGAAGGTGTGGGAGTTGAGGACATCTTGGTGTCGACAGGTTGTGACTTTCAAGTAGCTGAAGATCTGAAACCTATGGGACAAATAAAAGTGTGATTTTTTTTATACGATTCCTACTTTAAGACTAAAAAAATATATTGTTGATTTTAAATATTTTATTATATTATGTAAATAAACAAGTATATAAACATTGGCATTTAGTTTTTGATTGGTGTAAACATTTTCGATTTAATAGTTTATTGTTCTTTTTGACTAAGGTCACTTGCTGGGGCACATTTTTCTGAATTGGTGTCTTCGGTGGTAAATCAATTTTTTTCCTCAATCCTTATCTCTAGCATTAAGAAGCAGAATTACTTTCGACTCCCTCTTAAGTCACCTTCGCTTCATTCACATTTCCTCTTATGTCACCAAGTTTCTCCCTTTTAGGTCACGAAACTTTCCCTCTTTAGTTGCCGCCTGTAAAAGTTTTTAGAACTACGTTTGGAAATTGTATTTCCAAACGTAGTTCTATTATATTTCCAAACGTTGTCAGAAAAGTTACTTCTGACATGCCACAAAAACTATTTATTTCAGTAATTATTTGTATAAAATGTTACTTTACACCATTTACACAATTATCATCTTTTTCTACTGTTCTCCAACATTACAATTTTACATTAAATTCTATTAAAATGTTCGCTTTTGGTAATTAAGGTGAAAATTATAAATATGAAAATAAACATTTTCTTTATAATGATCTTAAAGAAAGAACAAAAAAAAAAATTAAAACAAGAAACCCCCTTTTTTATTTTATATATTTTAATATCAACCTATTGTTTATCTGTGTCAGCTCTATTCTACTATATGTTTATTTAAACTTTTAATTTAGGCTCCTCCTTTTGAGACAGACATTTTTTATGGATTTATTCAAAAATCGATGTGTAGTTTTTCAAAATAGTGTAGATTTTTGAGGAATAGTCATGAAATAAGTAAATAAAAATTAAATTAAACTTTTGTAAACATTATATTTATTATATACATTATATTTGTTATAAAGACAATCGAGATTGTTATAAAAAAAACAGAACTGGCCGCCCCGGGCAATCGCCCCCTATACCCTTAGGAAAATACATCTTTGGTCGTGTCACAAATAATGTTGAAATACGTAGTTCAACAAAAATAGTTCTAAATGTAATTTTTGGTATTTAATGTTTTTGTAGGCACATTTGTTTTACCATTCTACGAGGGTGGTTTGATGAAGTCCGAGACTTTTGAATTTCCCGCGCAGTAACTTTAATGGCAACCCTGCTCCCGTCAGCTGCCATCTATCGGTAGACTAATGTAAAATTCTGAGCAAGCTACAAGCTACGTCATTTAGTTTATGTTTGACAGCCATTGAAAGCAGCTAAGGGGTCGTCCATTATTCACGTGATGTTTTTTACCAACTTTTTAACCCCCCCCCACCCCACTGGTGATACGTGGTGAGGTTTTTGACTACCCCCTCCCCCTACCCAAAGTCACGTGTATTTTTTTGGTACCTCAAAGTATCTTAAAAATTTTCAGAATATTATTATCTTTAAATACAGGTATAATCTAATTTAATTCTGGAAAATTAAGCACCATCATAAAAATGTCCAGACAGTAATTAAGGTTGCAGGTTGTTTTTGATTAGCATAAAAATAATAAAGGAACTCGTTGCCCGGCGGGTAAGGTCAAGCGCCGCATTTCGGTTTAGAAATCGCGCGTTCAACGAAAAAATAAATACACGTGATATTTCACTACCCCCCCCCTTTGTGATATTTCGTGATTTTTTCCGAACCCCCTCCCCCTTTCGATCCTCACGTGATTAATGGACGATCCCTAACCTCTAACCTCGTTAATTTCCACAAAAATGGAAAAAAAGCGAATTTCGTGTGCTGATTAAGTATTACTTTTTGCGCTATGGGGACCACCGTCAATTTCAATAGTTAAAAAGTGGTTTACTGAGTTCCGTTGTGGCCGCACCAGTACAAGTGACGCTGAACGTTCAGGTCGCCCGAAAGAAGTCGTTACGCCAGAAATCGTCGATAAAACCCATGGAATAATGTTGGACGATCGATGATTAAAAGTGCGTGAGTTGGCCGAGGCTGTAGGCATCTCAACTGAGCGGGTGCACCACATTTTGCATGAATATTTGGATATGAAAAAGCTGTCCGCGCGATGGGTGCCCCGATTGCTCACGATCGACCATAAACACAACCGTGTGACCACTTCAAAAGAGTTTGGGGATGTTCAGCCGCATCAGCCGCAATCAATATGAGTTTTTGCGCCGTCTCGTTACCGTAGATGTGACATGGATCCATCACACCACACCAGATACCAAGCAACAATCGAAACAGTGGGTTTCTATAGGTAACGTGCACCGAAAAAGGCTAAGATGGGTCTGTCTGGAATCATATTATTTAGAAGGAATAAAAAAAATAGAAACACGTCGGACTAAATGTATCGAGCTAAAAGGAGATTATGTAGAAAAATAAAATGATTTTTCGCCGAAAAAAAAATGTTTTCCTTTAAAAGTCACGAACTTATCAAACCACCCTCGTACTTAAAATAACTTTACTTTGATTAATTTATGTTTTACTGTTACACATTTGACTTTCTGAAAATAGTTTTTGTTATTTTTAACCAATTACCAATTGAACATGATTTTTAAAATAAATTTCTCTGTCTACTACTTATTTAAATAATACATGAATACATTTTCAGTCCTGGCAATAAATTCACTTGGTATGTAAAAATTTGTTATTTATCTTCAAAGATGCAGCAGGATTCAAAGATTGCATACTTCTGATGATGTCGATCATTTTTTGAGAAACATTCTACCATATGTCTATTAGAGCAGGTCTTACCTCTGCGTTTTAGACAGCAGGAATTCTCGACCTAAATCGTCTGCATAGGATGTCCCAGACATATTTTATCGAATTCAAGTCTGGGGAACCTGCAGGCAAATCCATTATCGTCATTTTCACTTTAGGGTTTAGAAAGTCAGTTACTCGAGCCACATGCGGATGAGCATTGCCGCGCATTAAGAGGAAATTTGTTTCAATATATGGGGCGAAAAGTATTATCGTATCTTGCAGAGCATCCCTTGTGTACTTATCTGCAATTAAAGCGTCGCCATCAATCACCACCAAATCTGTGCCCCTAAATATATTTCACCCTATACCATAACTGAAAACCACACGGGTCACAAACCTGTCGATATCGAGAGGATATTGCCATATATTGGCTAAATGTCTAACCTTTGTCTTAAATAAATGTGCTGGGTCCAGACAACGCTATGGCTGTCCAGACAACGCTAAGGTACTTTAGCGTTGTCTGGAGATCCCTATATGAAATTTATGTATGCTGGGAAAAAAAGAGGAAGGTCCACATTAAACCAATTAAACGTTCAATGCCCATGAAGACACTGTGTCGGCGTGAGCATTTTATTAGCAGTGCCCACGACGCACGTGTGTCGGCACTGTTGTCTAGATATTGAATGTTCTATTGAAAGATCGGCACTGTAGTTGAGCACTAGATGCGAAGGGGGTACGTTGTTAAAGGTTGTAAAAATATTTATCTGTACGTGCTCTCACATTTACGTTTATTTTAATACCATTAAATGGTGTGGGCATTGAACGTGTTAAGAAAGTTAGGTTGTGAGTACTGTTGTATAATGGACCATGGGTACATACAAGTATTATTCCACCAAAGTGCCAAGGGAACCATCGCGTTTTATCACCAAACGAATTTTTGGCCGAAGGCCGATAACCCGGGGTAGTGGTTTCTACTTTATAGCAGCTGGTATTTTTCCACAGCATAATAACCAAAGGAAAACTGGAGTCAATCGTTGCCATAATGCTCAACGTGCTGTGTGACACACTATCGGGTCTACATTGCCTGCAAGTTTTATTGTGCAACGAGGCGTAAGGCGCTGCATGTACTAAACTTGCTAAAGCAAGTAAAAACTTGCTGCACATTGACGGTGCTAAGAGGAACCTAGAGCTCCTTGCTATCGCTGTGATGTAGTACCTACGTAAGTAATCTCGTGCCCGCGTCGTATGCGTCCATTATCTTTTTATAACTCTAACCAGTACGAAACTATCATCAAGAGCCGACAATATCTGTTTGCGAATTCTACTCGCACGTTGGATTCCATTCCCTTAACCGCGGATGCTCTTCACCTTCAGTTGTTAAGGGCATCGTACTAATCCGAAGTCTTCGCTTAATCGACAATCCTCATGCAGGACCTTCTAGCTTCCTCTGAATGGGAATGAAAAGCAGGATGAGATGATTGAGAACCTGTATAGCGTACCAAACCCACTGCCGCAGTGGGATGCAAGATGCAAGACCACGATTATCACATTATGTGCTTAGGAAATTGTAGCTGTTCAATAATTTGTCATGTATAAATTTATGTAAATGCAAATGTGTATTGTGTATTATGTAAATGTAAATGTGTATTAGTTTCTGTTGCACTTATTTTGTTTATGAAGTATTTTCGCCATGTTGTGAAATTATTGATTAATTATATTGATATCTCGCTCCGTTCCGGTTCCAGTTTTGTACGCAGGGTACCATGTACTACTTACTAAGTGTATTCAATAATTTGTGAAGCAACCCAGTCAAAAAAATATCGGACCCGTGGCCAAAAATGTTCAAATCGCGGATTTCCTTGAATTTACCCCCGGAAAGGTAGGCAAAACGATGCTTTATGATTTATGACCTTCTATGGGCCCAACGGGACTTCCCATTGTATTTTCAATGCATCTTCAATCATCCCTGATGTCATACACCCCAAAATGTTCTTTGCCGGTGGTTAGAAACGTCTAAATAGGGATTTGCCTAGAACCCACCCTTGGCAAATATGTAACCTGTCGCACAAAGTCTCTAACGCGGTTCGCGCGTGCCACCACTTGTTAAAAATAAATAAATATACATAAACCGCCGCCACATAAATAACTTATGTGGCGGCCGGTGGAATTGACGTGCTCGTATTTCCGTATGGAGACATGGGACCCACACCATATTTTAGGGGGTGGTTATAGACCTAAGTAGAAGGCTGAATTCTTATTTTCCTTAAAGATACAACTATTGTAAAATCTCATAGACGAAATGTTGTGATGGAATAAAAATTCAAATTTCCATAAATTTTACAGATCTCAAAATTTCGAGAAAATCACAAGTTTAAAAAAAATATGTAGTCACTCGATGATTATGAAAAAAAATATTTCGCGCAAATATTTTGCAAGCCGTTTCCTAGATCTGCCCGGAGGCAGCCATTTTTGGAAAAATAATTTCGCAAGTTTTCCCTGAAGATTTTTTGCTATTATAGCCTTCTACTTAAGTCTAGGAACCGCCCCATAAATTATGGTGTGGGTCCCATGCCTCTTTACGAAAATACGAACATGTCAAATTCCACCGATCGCCACTGGTGTGTACTACCACCGTACCAAACCGCAATACTCTATGCATATTGCAAGGTTCTTGTCACTGTTGATACAGCAAGCGCAAAAAAGTGAAAACCCTATTTCTAATGCAACACCCCGAATATATTGCAACTTTGGATTCGGTCTAAGATTTTAAATATTTTTGTAATGAATCGGTATAGGTCTAACTTCACTGGATATTAAGTTATTGATAGTGGAAAATTGACGGTATCTACTGTTTATTGAATTTAACATACAAAAGTGGAAAAACAACTTCATATTTTCGTAACGACATACACTATTTTTTGCAGGGTACTAGGGACTTTTGAAGGGACTTTTTACTAAAAGTCACCTAAAAAACCTAATAATGTTTAGAGCCCGGCCACTGATCGGCAAGACAGAACCGGTTACCGAACGTGTACATCAGATCGCATAATTTAGTTCACGTAGAGCTGTGGCGTAAATACGATACGTGCGTTTTAAATTTAAACTGGATAAATTTTTACGCGATATTGAAGGAACGTTAACCATTAAATATTATTTCTGACGTGCCAAAGGGTAAAAAACAACCTCACGCTGACAAAGTAAATACATTTACTGTGGTGGGATAAATATCATTGAAAAAAGCACGTTAATAGTCGGCAACATATACAGAAAAAGACTGGTATGCCTCGAAAAACGCAGTTTATGTTCGATTTATTGCTAATGTTGATAAAAAACTATTTCCAGATGCCATTACCAAGCGGCAGAAAATTACGTAAATATATACCAACTGCACGGCAAGGTGTTAATAATATTATATATAAAATATAATCATAACATAGTATAAAACAAAGTCGCTTCCCCCTGTCTGTCCCTACCTACATATGTATGCTTAGATCTTTAAAACTACGCAACGGATTTTGATGCGTTTTTTTTAATAGATAGAGTGATTCTAGAGGAAGGTTTATATGTATAATACATGCATTATATAGTAGAACAACACTGATAATTTTAGAGGTTTCTAATGTGATCGTAAACCGTGCGAAGCCGGGGCGGGTCGCTAGTCATAAATAAAATAAAATGTGTATTAAAAAATGAGCGGTTGCGCATATACAGGGTGTCCCCGGATTGAGTTACCTATAGGTGAAATGGACAAAAAAATTAATTTTTCGACAAAAAGTCGTTCTTCGTAAAAAGTTTGGCTTGTCTTGAAACGTCCAGAAAGTTTGTTGTTTGTTCAATTTAACATACAGGGTGTTCAAAAATAGCAAAAATTAAATCATAATGAAGAGTACCTTAAATATTAATGTTATGTAAAAAAGTTCTTAAGAAAAATTGTTTTCAATTAAATTTAATACTCAAATATGAAAGCATAGCCTACTAGTCAATATTAAGTATTTTGAAGAGATTCCGCAATTTTTATCATTGTTATACGTTTGCAGTATAGCAATTTTTCTTAAAAAAAATATGTTTACTAAAGGCGCAGACATAATAAGAAATCGTAAACCCCAAAAAATATTATTTAAACATTTATTTTGAAGAAACAGCACGTCCAGATAATCATTTAGTCAATCAACACTGTAGTTAATAAGTTGTCTTTACACTATTTCTTCTCAAAGTCCCTAATTAAAATATTTGAAATTCAAGTAAGCCATCAATAAGGCAATTGTTATTGTTTGACAGTGTGTTTGACAAAGGGCTTGAAATTTCAATTATTGATTTTGAATTCCAAATAATGCTTACTTTACAACATAAAATTTGACATCGGCTAGTTGTGGAAAAGGACAAATACTACACTTCTTTGTCTAACAACAAGTACAGGTGGTGAGAGGGCCGGTCTTATCCCCTCACTACCTTCGATGCGTGTGCGGTTGCTTCTTATCTGTCGTCTCACTTTTGTTTGTCCTTTTTCATGACTGGCCGATGTCGGCTTTACACACGGTATATCTGGGCCATTAACATATACCCGCCGATGACCCATCCGACCCAGCTCATGTTCCCTATTGGCGTCAATAGGTAACGTGAGCTGGGTCGGATGGGTTAACATGCAACTAGAAACATAAACTCCACAAAAACCCCCTTAAAACAAATTACCCGTGCCAGAAAACCTAAAAAATTATTAAAAAAGTTTTTTTTTTTGGCTCCGATATCACAAAGGAACCGAAAATCCAAAACTGTCACTAAGAAAGAGATCTGCACAAATTGATATTAGCAAGACACACATTCAAAGGATTTTGGCCGAAAATAAGTTTAAAGCTTTCAAACCGAAAATAATACACACGTTAGAAGTAGGTGATGATGCACGTCGATTGGATTTCTGTTTAGAAATAGGAGCGAGGCTTACTGTAGGTATACATTTTTACAAGAGTATAATTTTTTTTTATGAAAGAACTTTTTCTGCCAATGGAGTGGTATCGTCGTAGAATTGTCGTTTTTGGGCACGAGAAAATCCGTCTTCTTCAGTTACTTCTAGAAGTCCAAATTTCAAAAAAGTGAATGTTTGGTGTGCAATTAATTTCAGTCGAATAATTGGTCCGTATTTTTTTTAAAGAAAAATTTGAAACAAAAATTCATACTTAGAGATGCTAAACACATATTTCTGACCAGAATTAGACGAAGAGAATTTAGAACATAGAAAAAAGCGTATTTTCAACAGGACGGATGTCCCGCCCATTCAAAAATTTAGGTCCGCAGTTGGCTTAACAAACAATTTGGAGAGAAGTGGATAGGAAGATATGACTTGATAAAATAAGATAAGACTTGTCGCCACTTGACTTTTTCCTTTGGGGATTTTTTGAAGGAAACAGTTTATAGACCAGTGGCGGTGGGCTAGAAGGTGCGCTGGTGCGCGCGCACTACCGACAATTTAGCATTAATAATTTTATTTAGTAATTAATGGACGCATTCTTAATTTATCGCCTTGCCGCATCCATAGCGTTAATACCATCTCAATATTATTTGGCAGCAGCGTTACGAATCCACTAGACGCTAGGTCTCTATCTCCAAGGCCACTGGTTTCCGATCGCGGCACGGGAATCGACACGCGCAATACGAAAAAACGGGACGACCATCGCGTTTCCGTGCAATACGAAAAAGCGAACGCGTATTGTTACTGCTTGCCCCTCCACAATTACGAAAAGGAGTGGGCGAATCCTATAGATATGATGTGCGGAGTTTAAGAGCGCACGAGAGTGATCGATTAGTTTGTGAATTGTTTTCGTACACAGCTGTTTTATCGCTCACGTTTTATAAATATAAACTCGGGTTTTCGGTTAGAGTCTAGTTTGGAATAATGAATTCTATTCAAAACTTATTAAAAACTCCATTCTCTAGCTTGAGTTTGGAGGAAAAAGTGCAAATTAAAACTCTAGGTAGGCCCACTCCACCAATTAATTAGCCGTGAAAGGAAAAAATAAACAATTTGTAAGAACATTTAATAATGCCTTATTTAAAAAAACATTTGTGATTAAGTGGATGCGATGTATTGAACGCAGTGTTTTGTTTTTCCGTGTGTTTTGTTTGGCGGAGAAACACCTTGGACCAAAACTGGAGTAACGGATTTAAATCACATAAACGAGAAAATAAAAAAACATGAAAATTCTGCTGGACACATGAATAATGTTTTGAATTTAGCCATGCTAGGCACTGCAAATATTGCGACGATGGTCGATTCTGCTCATCGACGAGCAGTGGCAGCACACAATGAAGCGGTTTCAAAAACAGGTATGTTTTAAACATTATTATTAACTGTATTCGTTTTTGTGGAAAATTTGAACTGGCCCTAAGAGGACACGATGAATCGGAAACATCATCCAATACAGGCATTTTTCGTGGGTTGATTGATTTCAGTGCCGAATTAGACGAGGCTATGAAGTATCATTTACAAAAAGCGGCGGCTTTTAAAGGAACTTCTAATACTATACAAAACGAGCTACTTCAGTGCATGCTTGAAGTTTGTCACGATGAAATAACCATTGAAATTAAAAAATCCACATTTTTCAGTTGGCTTTAATATATCGTTACATGGTGGGTGGAAAGCCTGTAGAAAGATTCTGGAGTTTTTTAAAACCAGTAGGACATGATGCAGAGTCATTGGCAGAGTGTTTAAAAAGTGAACTAGACTAGATTATCGTTATTTTTATGTATGGTATTATTTTTATGCACCCCCAATCTTAGGATCACGCACCGCCACTGTTATAGACAGCCTATAGAACACAATATTGATTTACTCAAGACTCGGATCATTCAAGCAGTGGCTCAAGTAAATCAAGAAATGAAAGACCCAACATACACATTTTGTAGAATGAGACTGGAGAGGTGTGTTTAACTTGGAGGCCTGCATGTAGAATAGTTATGGTGCGTGAATAATAATTTTGCTGTTTTTTCAAAATAATTGTTGAATTTGTTAATTTGTTAATTGTATTAAATCATAATTTCCTCAAAAGCAATGTTTGCATAATATTTTTGGGGTTTATGATTTCTTGTTATGTCTGCGCCTTTAGTAAACATATTTAAAAAAAATGGCTATACTTATATACGTATAACAATGATAAAAATTGCGGAATCTCTTCAAAATACTTAATATTGACTAGTAGGCCATGCTTTCATAGTTGAGTATTTTTAATTGCAAACAATTTTCTTAATAACATTTTTCCATAGCGTTGATATTTAAGGTACTTTACTCTTCAATATTCATTCATGGTATTAAACTATTTTTTAAACACCGGATTTAATACTTTTTTAGACACCCCGTATAACATAAACTATGTTTGTAGAAACATTTATACAAACGACAATACTTCTTAGTTTTACGATAAGCAAAGCTTTTTTATCAAGAATGTTTTTTCTACAAGGTGGAATAAAAAAGTTTCCCATTTAAGCAAATCTAGGCACACATATATTTTTCATTTATTTTTTTTCGGAGAAAATTAAATGTAAATAAAAAAAATTTCATTGATTTATGTGTAGTTCAATGTCGTAATTTAAAATTTTAGTCCAATTTATCAAATAAATGTTACTTAACCGAAATCTACTGCAATCCATCACAATACATATTATCTAACTTCCTTATGCTACTCGTAATACCTGCGACAATTTAAACAGATAATTGGGAATGCCATACACACGTGATTAACATGATAAAGCCATAAATCTAACACTATTACCATCTGATTTGACTTGCTTTAGCATTTAGATGAATTCTGATGCATATCTACATGTATCGATGGTGTGTGGCATTCGATACTACATTTGTTATGTAATGAATGGCCAATGTAGTGTATTGTAACTCAATGGCGACAACGTCGGTTTTGTTCTCATTCCAAATGTATAGTTATGTTATAAAAACAACAGTCGTTAGTTACCTATTTTGGTTACCTATACTGGGTGTCCCAAAGAATTCTGACCCATTTTGATCGTAAATATCTTTTGACACGGCGAACTTAGAAGGATGCGGTTTTCGACAATTGATTTACTTTTTCAATAAGTTTTTTTCATATCATGTTAAAAACTTGTTAACAGGGTGTTTTTGAAATATGGTCAACTTCAACGTTAAAATTCTCTACTATTTTAAATGTAACACCCTGTATTTGTTTACACCAAACAAAAGCCATCTTCCGCTTTCTAAAAATGTACAATTTGTTACACTTTACTGTCAAAATGGGTTAGTAATTTGATTTTTAAAAACATCGTGTTTTGGACATCCCAGAAAATTCTGACCCTTTTTGATCGTAAATATCTTTTGACTGAGTAAACTTACAAGGATGAGGTTTTCTCCAGTCGAGTTATTATTCCAAAAAAATTGTTATACGAGTATACCATACAGGAAGATTTTGAGAAAGATTAATTAAAACATAAAAAGTACAGTTGGCTGGTACACCCGTATTATGCTTATAACACAAATAAATGATGTATTTTTGTACTTTTTAAAAAAATACATCATTTATTTCATGTTACTTTAAAATAAACTACAATTGAGATTTTTAAACTAACAAGGTGCAATTAAAAAAAGATTAATTTTGTTAAATCAAAGAGTAAAAATATACGAATGAACCAAAATAAAATAGCTTAAATGTTATCGTACATGATCCTAGTGTTTACCATACACATAAATACACTTCTGAAATCTAAATAACAAATTCATAAATTAATTAAGTACTCAATTTCAGGAATAATCCCTTGAAAATTGCTGACAATATTTCGGAACTTTTCGGGGGTTTCCGGAATGAGATTTAGCATATATATCCTTAATATACCTCATACAAGAAAATCTGGCACTGTTCATTCCTATGAGTGTGCGATTGTCACTCAGTTTCTATCCACTTTCTATCCACCTCTTCCCAAGCCCATTCCCAAAGCTTTCTCTTACAAAATTCTTTACAAGAAGCGAATAATGAGATGAAGCATCATGTTTGAAAAAATATAGTACAGCTGTTTTGATTTTGCTCCAACTGAGGGTAGAAATAAATCTTCAACATATTCGTATAAACTTTGCCAGTAATTTTTTCCCCATTGAAAAATAAAGGACCATACATTTTTTTGTTTCGATATCGCACTCCACAATATTTTATTTTTGTTCTATTAATTTCAATTACTAGCTCATTTTGAAAGTAAAGTGTAACAAACCACGCATTCTTGGAAAGCGGAACTATGCAGCTTTTGTTTGGTTTAAGCATATACCGAGTGTTGTGTTCAAAGTAATGGCGATTTTTTACATTGAAATTGATTATATTTCTAAAACTTCCTGTAAGGCAAGTAACAAGTTTTTAACGTAGTACGAAAAAAACTTATTGAAAAAGTAAATCAATTGGCGAAAACCGCATCCTTCTAAGTTCTCTCCGTGGAAAGATGTAAATTAAAATTTAAATAAAAGAGGTAAATTTACGATCAAAAGGGGTCACAACTTTCTCGAACGTCCAAAACACAATGTTTTTAAAAATCAAATTACTAACCCTTCTTGAAACTAATGTGTAGATTTTTGAAACCGGAAGAATTCAGCTTTTGTTTAATGTCAAGAGATACCGGGTGTCGTATTTAAAATAGTGGCAAATCTTAACGTTGAAATTGACCATATTTTTAAAACACTCCGACAAAGCCAACTGATAAAGTTTTAACATAGTACGAAACAAGCTTTGAAATCCTGGAGTGGGTACTGGAACCTTCGGCGTAGAAACAAAAAACTGGACGTTTTCCACGAAACACCGAACTACTACACTTTTCTCGACGCGCGTTTCAGGAGAAGATTAACTGACTTTTAAGTTTTAATCTTCTCCTGAAGATGCCAACTTAGTTGGCGAAACGCGTGTCGAGAAAAGTGTAGTAGTTCGGTGTTTCGTGGAAAACGTCAAACTTTGAAATAGTAAATTGACTGAAAATTTCCACCCACTTTTTCTCCGTAATTTTTATAGATCTAAGATATTTTTTTATAGAGGTAACTTTTGAAATTTTAGAATACACTAATTCACACTTGAAAACTTTTCACCACTTAACGCTTTCCGAACTACAAATTTAACATATGAAGTTGAGAACAGTAAACAATTATTACCATTTTTAGATGTACTAGTTATTGTAAATGGTGAAAATAGGGTTAGAATTTGATGGATATAGAAAAGATACGGCTATATACGCGCAGATATACCCCTAGTGATTCACGTCATTCTTTTCAACATAAAGTAGCAAGTTTCCAGTTTTTAATAAGCTTCTCTCTTAGTAAAGAGAGGTCTGAATGTGAGAAAAAATTAATTAAGGATATAGGTTTGAGTAACAATCATCCAGAAATACTAATAGAAACATTGATAAGAAAACGTACATTTAAGAAAAATCTGTACAATTCTATGACATTTCGGAGACTCAAAATTCAAAATTTGTTGTTTTACCTTATAAATAAAAATTCACTCGTGGGTCAGCCACAATCTTTACAAACCTTGCCATGACTTTGGTAAATACCTCAAAAAATAAATTACAAAAACTTTTAGGCAACCTAAATGATAAAACAAATAGCAACGAAAAGTAAAGAATTTATTAAATAAGTTGTAAAGATTCTGAAGAAAAGTATATTGATCAAACAAAAAAATCAGTCTTAAATCGATTCAAAGAACGTGTAGCTCACTTAAAATATGGTAGAATAGAAAACTATCCTGTCACTCAACATGTTTTTAACAATAATCATAGGATATATGTTAGCGGCTTAAAACTAATAAGAAATGTAACCGACAGTTGACAGTTAAGTGCATTCGAAACTATAGAAATTGTTAAATGTAATAATCCCACAAATAAAGACAATGGACATGGGATAATGAGCCGTCGACCTAACAGTCCACTGTTATGGTTAATTTAACGAGGACATAAATTACGGCTCACCGAACCGCGATTTTCACGGGCCGGTGAACCGCAACGGTAACTTAAGTATAAATTTAACAATAGATTTAACCATATTTAAATTTTAAGTATAGATTTAACCATATCCTGATGATGTCAACATGGTTGGCGAAATGGGTGTTGAGTACGAAAATAGCTGCTTAAGCAGCTATTATTATTATTAACATATTTTTTAATTGAGCGCCCTGTGTGTTCTGTTCATTTAATTTCGCCTGTGTTTCTGATTATATTTTTATAAGATTATATTATATATGTTAAGTTTTAATCACCTTTCAGAACACATGAAAAGTGCTAAAAATGTAAATAGTTTCAAAAGGAAATTATGTGGTTTTTAACAATCAACTGCTTTTATAGCTTAAATGAGTTTATTCACTAATGGGTTTTAAGAAAACTGACAATTTCAACACAAACTCTAGATATTTTGTCTTAAATGAAATAAAAATTACTGATTTATTTATATATTTATTATGTGTAAAAGTTCTTTAGATTTAATATCTAAAGTTTTTGAGTTATGGTGTAGGTACACAAAAAGGGTGTACAGACATGCCAATAGATAGGCAGACAATAGTTTGAAGTAGTTTGGATTATTTTAAGTCTATTTAGGATATATATGAAAAATTGAAGGTATTATATTATTGATATTAATAAATATAATTATACACAATTTTCCATTAAAGGTAACTATTTAGATATGTGTGGTAGCCCTTAATTATTTTTTTCATAAATCTAATGAAATAACAAAACTGCATAGTACGTTCTGTTGAAAATTGACGTCGTCATGATGTGAGAATCATATATTACATATACTGAATATAAAGCACACTAATAACGCTAGTAGATTTAGGAATTAACTCACGTTACCTAGGATAATTCCATGAAACCTGTAGGTGCTTAAACCATGTATTACGAAGTGAATTATGCCCGCCACAAATTGAACTCAGCCCATGTATAGCCCATGGATATCTCACTCATAGATAAAGACCGGATGTCGTTCGTACATGACGTAATTATCAGGGGCGCACTTAGGACGCTAACGTTAATGTGTGTGAAAGTCAAGTAAATATCTACGTTTATTGTCAAATACAGATAATATAACGTCTTACCTTGTACTGGTTATAGGTATAATATCCAATATGATCCGTATTAAGTTGTGTAGTTTAAAAAACACTGTAATGAAACACTAATATTCACTTGTAGCACTAAAATAACACTGAATAACCAGCAACTGTTGTAAATGTTCAGTGGTTAAGTTGTGACGTCTATCGTTTAAAATCCATTTCAGTTTCGAAAATGTACGTTCAACGTCCACAGAGGTCACTGGGGCATATTTAAAATATGTATAATTTTTTACAGATGGCACATTTAGGGTGAGTTCATCACAATCTACTTCTTTACCTTCAAATAAATCTACTATACGGCACACAGTTAGAAATCCCGGATTGTTCTGCAAAACGGTATTAAATTTGTTCTGCACACGTTCAGCACTAGGTACAGGTACCCGGAAAATAAACTGTCGCAAGTCGAAAACGTTATTTACGGCATTAATTATTGAATAGCCTGTTGCTGTCACAGGTTCTTCAAGGCGACGAATAACTGAAGGTATCTGTGAATAATGAAAATGTATACTCGCTAAATCTTCGTAAAGACTAGGATTATTAAATTCTCGTTGAGCATTTAAAATAGAATTTGCTTAACTTGCGTCTAGTTGCTGTATAACACTTTTTATGCCATCAAAGTGAACGTAGTAATATGATGCTGCTTCTAACCACAGTACCCCAACGTGTCAAAATAGGTTCTGGAGGTAGTGGTACATCTGGAAGAATTTCTCTGAATAATTCTATTCGGACTGGTGCTTTCAAAAATATTTTCTTTACATTCGCTATCAACTTGTCGACATTAGGATAGCACTCCCTAATTGTTTCAGCGACTCGGTGAAGGCCATGAGCGAGACATGTCACATGCACCGCGTTACAGTAAGTCTCTCGGAAACTGCTTTCCAGCCCTTTTCATATATGCGGCCGCATCCGTTACTAATAGCAGCACGCGACCTTTGTGCATTGCATAGTTCTCACCCCACAACACTTTGAGACTATGATCTATTAATTCACACACAGTGTCCGCGTTCACTCGTGTCATAACTTCTGAAGACAATAGACGTGCTGGCATTGGTGTAGTCTCATCCATCCCTCCCACTAACACATTTCCAATATTCCGACCACATGAGTCGGTAGTCTCGTCAACACTAATCCAGATATACTTATCTTTTATCTCAGAAATAATTTTTGCTTTCACGTCCTCGTACATTGTCGGCACGTAGTTTTTTCTCAATGTGGATTCTGCAGGTACAGTAACATTATCGTACTTTCCATTAACGCAGTTTTGCAAAAATTGTCTAAACTCTGCATTCTCTAGTTTATGCAAAGGAATATTACACCCCACCATCACTTTTAGCAAGTCGCCGTTAAATTGTTTTTGCCGTTCACGGTTTGTCTTACTATTAGTCACACGAGCTTTGTGATTCTCCGAGCGCATATGTTCCACAATACGTGTTTTAACATTCCACGATATGACGCTTGTACACATTTTACACTTTAATTCTGTCCCGTCAAATTCTAAATCTGGATAAACTTTTATCCACTTCTCCACCGTAGATCGATTAGGAGGCCGACGATACATATTCACGATCCGAAAAAGACAAATCAACAAGAAATAAATCGCTAATAACGCAGTATCATTCGCGGTAAAAATCTGAAACGCGTAATGTTCGAGAGTTACCTGGATACTAAATAAATGTAACACGTGAGAATTCGCGAGAATGACCGCAGTCAGTGGTAACCTTGACACGCGCCGCTGCAATAAACAGGAATCAACAGGATGCAATTTGTCAACGCCGGCCACAAATAAGATGCAATACCTATTTGAAGCGCTGGCCGGAGTAACATTGTAAAGCGCAATTAAAAAAGTCAATAACAGTTTAGGAGAACACCAGAAATATTAAGATTTTCCATCGACGGACCTGAGTACGAACCTGAGATGTACGAACAACATCCGGTCTTTACTCATAGATCATCTGTAGAACACGGGTATAGGCGGACTAGCGCCACAGTTTAAAAAAATCAGTCGTTTCATAACCGCCCGCTCCCTTTTAAGTTTTGTCTCACAGTTTTATTTTTTGTACTTGGGCAAGGTAACCTGCGCAGTAGCTACTTTTACTGCCAGAGAGAGATATTGTGTTTGCTAAATTTACTCCAAACGTGCACTGAACTTGACCCCGGCGATAATTGAATTATTAATGACTTAAAATTGAAGTATTAGAATGTCAAATACACATTTTTCTGTAACAACGGTAGAAACGGGTGTACTAACAAGAAAATATACTAAAATGTAAATAATACGTTAACATAATAGACATCGGCCAGTTGTGAAAAAGGACAAACAGAAGTGAGGCTACAGATAGGTAGCAATTGCATACGCAACGAAGGTAGTGAGGGAATCCATTAGTAATGTTGATGTCCTTGATTTATGTTTTGGTAGATAATTATTGAGGTGGAGGACAGCACAAAGTAGACAAGTTAAATTTTTTTCGAACAAAGTCGAACAACTTGTATAGTATGCTTTTTTATTACGATCTAAGTACATATTGTCTCGGGCATATACATTCACAAAAAAAAAAATAAAATAAAAACAAGAATTAAATAAAAATTAAAAAATTAGTAGTGAGGAATAAGACCGGCTCACCACACTACGTTAGTCGTTAGAAGGAGAAGTGTAGACAAGTTTTATAGTTTCCTTATAGTATCCTTAAAAAAATAATTTGTGCTCTGCAAGTAACCAACCAATCCAGCTAAAATTTATATACATATGAAATTTTAAAAACCCGAATCATTTATGTTTTAATTTAGAATTAACTCAAAAAGTAATATGGACATATATTTGTTGTAAAAATATAAAGTTTTTATTATATTTTAGAGGAAAAATAAGGCTTTTAATAAGCAAAAAATTAAAAAAAACGAGTCTCGTTATTTTAAATCTACATAATTTGTACTCCTGGTATCAATAGGAAGTAGGAATACATATATTCCATGAGAACGGTAGGTAGTAGACTAATTTTTTCCAGGAGTGTTACTTCTGTAGCGCTACTAAAAAAAGATTAATGTTTGAAAGGTATTTGTGATGCTAATGGATCTTGGATATCAAAGGAGTATCAACAATTTGATTTACATAGGACTTTGATTATACTTCAGGCCGCAGTTGGTTACGGTCAAAGTACAAAACCATCAATTTTTTATAAGAATAGGTTCATGAACATAAATTAAGAGTCTCTTCGTTTGTTCGTTGATTTTCTTGTATTAATAAGTAGATAAAAAATAACAACCTGGAATAGAAACAAATACGTGTATAGTTATATTGCAGATACATACATGTGTACATAATATCAAAGTTTACAGAATATTATTTTGTAAACTTTGATAATATGGAGGTCTAATATCACTAATATGTATTTTGTTTATAGTATTTCCATGTTTACATCTGTTGGTTAGTTCGAACTTTTTACTTGACTAGTTGATTCCATCCAAACAAAGATTCTCTAGGAGCAATTCCTAATTCTTCATATTTACATTTTCTTGATAGGCAGCAGTGGCTAGCAGTTGGTAGCATTTGAAATTCTCATAGCTTGATAGAATAAAACATAGAACCCATTTCACATTTTGGAGGGTGATTACCGGTCGTAAATAGAAGCCTATTGTTGCAAAAAAATGTTAAAAAGTCTCTACAAAAAATTATTTTCGCCACAATATCACGGAAGAGGCCCACCAAATATTTTTTTTTTGTCACCAAGATAAAGATTTTAGAGTGAAGCCCTTCACGGTCGTTTCTTGCTAACCCGGCAGTTTCAGGGTATTGCCATGTATTACTCTGAGCACTTTCTGAGAAACCGATCGGCGAAATGTCAAGAAAGAAATGTCGTCATACACACCAATATCCGGAAACCACCAAGTCACAAGATAAAGATTCCATATTTATGTGAGGAATATGGTAAAAAAATATTTGGCAGATATTTTACAAGCTGTTTCCGAGATCATCTGGTGCATGAGACAAGTTAACAAAAATATTTGCTACGTTTTGCACGCCTTCTGTTTGGTATTAATGTTCACCCCCTATCATATGTATCTTATTAGTCCCACACTTTTTGAAATCTGAAACTTTAAACAAATCCTACCAGCCCCTACTGATTAGCGGTAGTGGTTAGGCGATAGAACGGAATCTGGTACATATCGTATGTTGGTCCATAATGGAACAAAGCACTGGAGAGGGTGTAACCAACAGAGGCCCAGGGCGCGAAATCAGCATAAATCTGGGGAACTCAGCAACCGTATTTCAAGCAGAAATAACTGCAATATCCGCTTGTGCACAGGAAAAGATCAAGAAGTCTTATACAAATAAGATGATCTAGATTATCACTGATAGCCAAGCAGCACTTAAAGCTCTGGAAGCAGTATAAATTTAATATATTCCCAGGTAGTCAATGACTGTATGGATTCGCTAATACAACAAGCGGAATACACACTTAACTTAACAGTATCACTCTTAAGTGGGTTAGAGGATACCTTTCTCGCAAAGAAAGGGTCTGATGTGCCACTGATATGACAGGAACCCACATGTGGTTTGGCCTACATACCGGTTAGAAAG
Organism: Aromia moschata; assembly: GCA_029963805.1. Classification (NCBI taxonomy): domain Eukaryota; kingdom Metazoa; phylum Arthropoda; class Insecta; order Coleoptera; family Cerambycidae; genus Aromia; species Aromia moschata. Next base: position 63,604 of record JAPWTK010001226.1, read on the forward strand.
GTGGGACATAAAAGACCTATTAAGACAAAACATATCTCTTACAGGGCGAAAGTCCATGGTTCGAGGCAATCGCGGATTTTCATTAAACTAAACTAGCTGAAATGTGTACAGGGCCCAGCCCACCCATGCAACATCTCACCACAATCGGGGGTGAAAAATGATCACGATTGTAAGAGGTGTGGAGAGGAGGAAAAACCCCTTCATCTGGAAGGGGCCCAACACTGGTAGCTGTTACGCATTCGAACTTTGGGGCTACAACAATTGAACCAAAAGAGATAACAGACGGTTAGAAACTGTCCTTAAATTTCTTAAGGATTAAATTTATTAAACAGGACTAATGGAATGAGTAGCCTGAGGGGACACAATAAGCATCGGCTTAAGTGCATAGGGCTTGTATCTACCCCATATGTAATAATAATAATAATAATAAATAGGCGCCAATGTACACTATGTTCAACAAAATTGTGTAAACGGTGGAAAGTGGAAAGTGCCCTATAGATGTTCAGGAAATCCTTTTCGGAAGAATTGTACCTACAGGCCTATCCTGTGAGATATTTAGAGGTCTGTTGTCGAACATTGGACTTGTCAGACACCCTCTAAATATAACAAGTTCGGTCACTCCTTTGATGTCCAATAAATATCCCGACATTTTTGTATCCGCTCGTAAATCATATCAACGGACGGTATATGAGGATCGACTAAAGTTACGCTTTAGTTGAAACACGAGAATTAACATTACAACCGTCTATAGAACAATAATAAATATGTATAGCCATTGTCACTATTCATCACAAACAACGCATAACAGTCACAAACTATCACTTGAAGTCTAGCTCGTAAAATTTGGCGCACGTTGTAAAACACCTTAACGACACCACTGCATAAAAGTCACTCCTTGTCTAATAAGGAATTTATATTCTAAGGGTGGGCAAGGGACGCGGCGAAGATAGACAGGAGATTTTGCGGTGTTCCTTGAAGTGAGCGGACTTATTTTATCAATGGACGGTGGTTCAGGCAGCCTATTCAGAATATATGTAAATATAATTCGGAAAAACTGTCCGTGTAATGGCGGTTGACGGAATTTGAAGTTTCGTAATGGAGTTAACTTCGTTCCTGGAATGTACGGTCGAGAGCTAGTGATATAATTAGACCTAAATAGAAGGCCATAATAGCAAATAAATTATAAACGAAACTTTCAAAAAAGACATTTCAAGTGTGGGGCACTCTTGAACCAGAAGTCTTTTTATGTGATTTGTTTTCTAAATTTCGAGATGTGTAAAATCTCGTGAAGAATACAAGAATATTTTCACACGGTAATTGTGAAAAAGCAAATAGCAAACATTTTGCAAGTCGTCTCCAAGATCTTCTGATGAGACATACACATTTTTCTCCGCAAATTTCGTTTGAAGTTTTTTTTTTCCACCTAGGACTAGTAATCACCCCCTAAAATATTATGTGGGACCCTTACTAAAATATTATGCGGTTTCCTTACGAGATTGAGTCAAACCTTGAATATGAGAGTTTCAATTTTCATCAGCCGCCACTGTAGGCACTGTGGGCAGTCCTAGATTTTACAGATCGACCTGTGTGTGCCTGTGCGCAGTCTGCGCCCTTAATTAAAACCTAAATGTCGCAATAGGCTTCTCGTGATGTGAAATAACCATTCGCATAATCGTATATTCTTTTGAATGGGTGGTCTAGTCCGCGCCATCAACCAATAAGTTTATTCGTCTATCCTCCAGTAGTTTCGCCATAACGTCGACATTTAAGCATAGCCTTTAATTCTGAAAACAGGTTTGTGTGGGACACCTCTTTTTGCATAGTATATGTATATAGGGTGTCCCATTTATCCTGACAAATCGTAATATATCGAAAACTACACATCGGATAAAAAAAATGGGTACTGAATTTTTTTCATCTTAAAGCAGGGCGTCCAATGATACTGAACTCGACCCCCCACCCCCACTCCCTGGGGTGGGGCGGAGGGCAACTTTGAAATTTCAAATGGGAACCCCCATTTTTTATTAAACATTCGGATTGTACGCCAGAAAATACATAGGTTTTATCCGAAACTTTTTTTGTTTCACGATAGATGCCTCTGTAACCACAAGAAACAATTTTTTTCATAATTCTCGGGAGAAACGTCGAATAGAAAATACAAAATGCGCGTCTTTGATATTTTCAAAAATGCATTCCAATGATACTAAAATTGAACCTACACCCCTAATCCCTTGGGGTAGGGTGGGTGGTAAGGTTTAAATGTCAAATGAGAGCCTACATTTTCATTGCCGAATTATATGTTACGTGTTACATAAGTTTTTTTTGAAACAATTTTTTTCATTCGTGAATTTTTCTCGTTGAATTTTTCCATGAAATTACTTTTTAGCGTTACCCAGTAATAACGACGAGGAGTAGTTTTCTGTTACCTTCGGGTGCTTGTTTTAGGTGAATCCCCACGCCTCACACCATTTAATAATATTAAATGCTCAAAATGATGAGTATGATGACCTTGTATGCATTTCATAAGTATGTCTAGTGTAATTGCGATGCAAGCATCCGTGGATAGCTTTTGGTATCATTGAATAGCTTTTTTGAAAATAGTAAACATGGGTTTTTTGTCTTTTCGATTCAATGTTTTTCACGAAAATTACGAAAAAAAATATTTCTTGCGATTACAGCCCTCTATCTACTAATAAAAAAATGTTCAAACAAAAACTACGTAATTCGTGGCATAGAATTCGAATGTGTAATAAAATATGGGGGCTATTTGAAATGTCCCCCCCGCCCCACTCCAGGGAGTTGGGGTAGGCGGCCGAATTTGGTATCATTGGATGTTCTCTTTCCAGACAAACAAAGTTCATTACTTTCACAACATTTTTTGATCCGATGTGTATTTTTGGAGATATTACAATTTGTCAGATTAAATGGACACCCTGTATCACACACGCCTCTGAATAACGTGTTTTCCTCAGATTTTTACCACATTACGTTGCCAACCCATGAATATCCAAAACATCTGTGGGCCCCTTAATTGACGAGAATGTATTGATATTAATATTCCAACAAGCCTGTATTGCATGTGCGACATATGCATTACAGGTTAATATGTGTCCGAGACTTTTTGAATTTCCCCGCGCAGTAACTTTAACGGCAACACTGCTCCCGTCAACTGCCATATATCTGTAGACTAATGTAAAATAATGAGCAAGCTACGTCATTTAGTTTATGTTTGACAGCCATTGAAAGCAGCTAACCTCGTTAATTTCCACAAAAATGGAAAATAGTGAATTTCGTGTGCTGATTAAGCATTACTTTTTGCGTAAAAAAATCGTTACCGAAACCAAGGAGAGGCTTGATGAATATTATGGGGACTCTGCACCGTCAATTTCAATGGTTAAAAAGTGCTTTACTGAGTTCCATTGTGGCCGCACCAGTACAAGTGACGTTGAACGTTCACATTGCCCGAAAGAAGTCGTTACGCCAGAAATCGTCGATAAAATCCATGGAATGATATTGGACGATCGAAGATTGAAAGTGCGTGAGTTGGCTGAGGCTGTAGGAATCTCAACTGAGCGGGTGCATCACATTTTGCATGAATATTTGGATATGAAAAAAGCTGTCCGCGTGATGGGTGCCGCGATTGCTCACGATCGAACATAAACACAACCGTGTGGCCACTTCAAAGGAGTGTTTGGGGATGTTCAGCCGCAATCAAAACGAGTTTTTGCGCCGTTTTGTTACCGTAGATGAGACATCACACAACAACAGAGGCTAGCAACAATCGAAACAGTGGGTTTCTACAGGTGAACGTGCACCGAAGAAGGGTAAGATGGGTCTGTCAGCCAACAAAGTTATGGTCACAGTTTTCTAGGATTCGCGCGGTGTCATTCTTATCGATTACCTTGAAAAGGATAAAACGATCACCTGTGAATATTATTCACAGCTGTTGGGCAGATTTGACACTGTTTTGAAGCAGAAACGATCGCATTTGGCGAAGAAGAAAGTGTTGTTTCATTAGGACAATGCACGGGTGCATACGTGTGTAATCACCATGGCAAAAATTCGTCAATATCCACCTCATCCACCATATTCTCCAGATTTAGCCCCTCCGACTATTTCTTGTTTCCAAACCTGAGGAAATGGATGGGTGGTAGAAGATTCGGGTCGAATGAAGAGGTCATCGCTGAAACAAACGCTTATTTTGATTGCCTTGAGGAATCATATTATTTAGAAGGAATAAAAAAATTAGAAACATGTTGGACTAAATGTACCGAGCTAGAAGTAGAAAAATAAAAGTATGTAGAAAAATAAAAGATTTTTGCCGAACAAAATGTTTTCTTTTAAAAGTCACGAACTTATCAAACCACCCTCGTAATAAAGGCTTATTGAAAGGTGTAGTAAAGGAGCTAATTATTTGGGTTGACTCATAATTATCCGCCGTTTCTTAAACAATATTTATTATGAAAAAAATAAACATAGAAATTCAACAAAAAACACGATTAAATTATTATTCTGGAGCATGTTTACCCTGTACTTAAATAACTGCTTCCCATTTGCTTAGCAGACGGTGTTCCACGCGAAAGGCCGTTGCAGTTCTTAGAAGCAATTCACGCTTTGGCATCGGCTACCAACTCATCCAAATCCCCATAAATTTTGTTTACTTGCCAATTTTTTAGTGAGAGATTAACGTGGTAGGCACCTCCGTGGGAGAATATGTCAGATGAAGGAGTTGCTATCATCCCTATATGAATTCGATGACACCACGCTAATGAGGACGTGCATTATCGTGGTTGAGATTATTTTGTTCTTTTTTTGCAGTCTTTTTCACTATAGACTTTGTTGTTGTCAGAGAGTTCGTGGGGATCCATCCAACCAATTTCCACGCATTACTTTATAAGGCGACGAACGATCGTTGATTGGCCGCTACTGAAGTCTTCGGCCAGCATTCGAGTTGTCATGCTTTCGTCCAGTTCCACGGTTGACCGAAGTGCATGTTCGTCGAAATCCGATGATCGATCTCTTCTTGGATTGTCCTCATTGTCCTCCAAGCTGATATCACCTGATTTGAAACGGACAAACCACTCCGGACATTGTCTTTCTAAATGACTGTGTTGTTTCCCATCCTTTCTCGAAGTGGTAAGGCATTATATGACGAATATGAATATGATTTTCGACACCCATTTTTATCAACTAAACAGGGAAGAATATTTTAATGACAACAAAGTAAACCAAACATAAATTTTCACTAACAAAAAACACGTCAATATAAAAGGCAGATGATTGTGAATCAACCTATTATTTATAATGATATTAAGAATATTTTAGCTCTCGAAATCGTATACTTGTTAACAAACTGGGAATCCACAGAGACTTTCTTATGCAGGGGCAGTCAAATAAATATATTCAAGTCTTTTTGCAGTCATCCAGGAGGTGGGTGTAGTGAAAGTGGAAATCTGGCGTATATTCTTCTTTATATTGAATACGATGTACCTTAAATTTTCCTAGGTAAATCTTTTACGAGAGGAGGTAAAAATCGATCTGTTTTACCGCTTTTCCAGTTAGCCATTGATGCAGTCTGAGTGGAGAGGAGTAGGTCCTGCAAGGACAATTTCAAACCGTCGCTTTAAGCGGAACATCTCGTGGAAGAAAGATCAGAATTTTCATGGTCTAATCTCCATAATGGGTAAATCTCCAAACATATCATAATAATTTTATTTGGGAGGCAGTATAATATGTTTTATTTTTTTATGAAAATAATACAGCCCCAGATCTAGGGGGAGGGGGGCAAGCCGGGAACCTTCGTGGGACTGCAACTTTTGTGCACGGTAAATACTGCCAAAAATTCTTAAACTTAATTTATGGCAGTATTATAATATAAGTCTGTAATTCCACTGAATTTCAAGAAGAGTACAATAAAAAACGATACTAAACCACTAAATGTATTAAATGATATACCTTTTAGAAGCATTTAATAATAATTACATACATACATACATACATAATTACATAAATAACATAATTTGGTTTATAAAAATAAACATTCTATAAATTTGTATGACACCAACTAGTCGGTAGAATAATGTAAAATTATTAATGATTATTTACCATTTGCCAGCCGTTTTGTAAAAAACTAAACATTGATACTGAATGGAATTTAAAAATACGCTATAATAATATACAGTGTGGTACTCGCCAAATTGCTTAAATATCGGGTTTAAAATTTTTAATTTGAATTTTAAACGTGTAGCAGAGGAACCGTTACTGTTAGCTATTTCTTTAATCTTAGCTGTGTAATTTTCGTCTTACATACATTTTTGATAAACATATTTATCAAGAAGAAAACTTTAAATAAACAGGGCTTACTTTTACAGAGTAGATTACATACTTACCATCTTTGTTTAAAATACTGTTTTATTGAGAAACGTTTTCAGTGCCGTACAAATGTGTAAAGCGACGATGTAATGGGATTTAAGTCATCCAGTGTCTGTACCACACATATTTTCTTTCCACATTCATGTGATGGAGAGGAGACTTCATCTTGGTTATGGAACCATTTCTTGTGTTCCATACATCAGTTAGAATTTGTGTCTCTGATAGTAAGCAAAAAGTATCTGATAGTAGTAATAGTATTGGTAGCTTGCATAGTGGTGGTACATTTGAAGTTACCGCAATAAAAAAAATTTGGAAAATATAAGTCTGCTCGACAATGATTTTGATTTTAATTTAATTTGACTTTAAACAGAACGCAGGACCGAATAAATACTATTTTCGAAATTAATAAATAAACTTTTTGGAGTTTTTTGAAAAAATGGCTTTTGGAAACAATGTTCGTTTTAAATAGTTCTACATACTATTAAAAAGTATATTTCAACTTAGGAATCACCCTGTACAAACTACTGAACATTTTAAAATGTTGTCTTAATAAACAAAGAAAAAGAGTGATATGACCATGATCCTGTGATCAGGTATTATACAGTGCTTTGTATTTTTATGCAGTACTATGTAGAGGAATGTCGTCAGGGTTGGGCCACATTTTAACTTTGCCCTGTATCTTTTGTTTATATTCGAATATTCTCAATGTTGACGTATTATTTGAAAGTTTAGACAGTCATAAGAAACTTTTAATTGGGGCGAATTGTTGCGCGTTTTAAAAAAAAAAGTTGTTGACAAAACGAAAAAAAAGTAGTCTAGGTTGGGCCACTAGTGAATATCGACGAAATATGTACTAAAATAATTTTGAATGAACAAATATGTTGCTTTTTATTGTTTTTCATTAAATTCTACATCATTTTGTTGAGAAATCTTCATGAGAACATTAATCGGAATCAATATTCAATTTTGAATTAAGATTTTTTATTGTTATTGTAATTTTGTTATTAATTTT
>JAPWTK010001227.1:0-70852 GCA_029963805.1 Aromia moschata
CATTTGAATTATCAGTGTGTTGCTCTAACCAGCTGAGCTAACGAGCCATTAACAGTTCATTACAGGCCTCGTATGAAGATTCTTTCGTCTCAATCTTCTGGCAGTAGCGACATTTCTGTTCTAAACACGGTCTTCTCGATAATGTGTCTGCATTACCATGTGTTTTTCCACTCCGGTGCATTATTTTGAAATTATACTGTTGTAGTCTCTCCATCCATCTAGCAACTTGTCCCTCCGGGTTCTTAAAATTCATAATCCACTGGAGGGCGTTATGATCTGTCCTAATTAGAAAGTGTCTTCCATAGAGGTAACTGTGAAAATGCTCCAAAAGATTTGATGATGGCCAGTAATTCTTTTCTCGTAACACAGTAATTTCTTTCAGCCTTGCCTAGTGTCTTGCTGAAATAGGCGATTACCTTTTCTTCTTTGTCTTGAACCTGGGATAAGACTGATCCAATTCCATGTTGAGAGGCATCACAATCCAAAATAAACATTCCATCTTGTTTAGGGTATGCCAGAATTGGTGCTGTAGTTAGGCGCTTCTTCAGTTCTGTGAAAGCTTGCTGGCAGTCTGGAGTCCAATCGAAGGTAACATTATTTTCAGTGAGCCGATGTAGTGGCTTGGCAATTTTTCCGAAGTCCTTTACAAATTTCCTGTAGTAGGTACACAGTCCAAGAAAACTCCTTACTTGATGTTTGTCTCTTGGTTGGGGCCACTCTTTGATCGCAGAAATCTTCCTGGGGTCAGTTTGAATTCCTTCGGCGGAAACTATGTGTCCCAGGAATTCTACTTGTTTTTGAAATAGGGAACATTTCTTTTGGATTTAACTGTAAGTTGGCATTTCTGAATCTTCTGAAAATATCCTCCAAATTTTTAAGATGTTCATCAAATGACTTCCCCATTACAATGACGTCATCAAGGTATACCAAGCAAGTTTTCCACGTCATTCTTCTGAGTACTAACTCCATCAGTCTCTCGAAAGTGGCCGGTGCATTACAAAGACCAAATGGCATAACTTTGAATTGATAAAGTCCGGTACCAGCAGAGAATGCTGTTTTCTCTTTATCATCGGGATGAAGTTCGACTTGCCAATATCCACTCTTCAAGTCCAATGTCGAAAACCATTTTGACTCTGAAAGTGTGTTCAGGGTGTCGTCGATTCGAGGTAGAGGATAACTGTCTTTCCTAGTCACATTGTTCAGCTTCCGATAGTCCACGCAGAATCTGGTTGTGCCATCTTTCTTCGTAACTAAAACAACGGGTGAAGACCATGGGCTCGATGATTCCTCGATGACACCTTCTTTCAGCATTTTATCGATCATTCCGGTAACTTCATTCTGTTTAGCGAATGGTAGTCTTCTTGGTGCTTGCTTTATCGGTGGGTTATTGCCGGTGTCTATGCGATGTTGAACCAGACTTGTTCTGCCGGTGATGTTTCCATTGGCAAATACATCTTGATATCTGTCGAGGAACTGTCTAGCTTTTCTAACTTCTTCCGGTTCCAGATGAGCAGCATTTTTAAGCAAAGGTTCTGCAATAGTTGGATCACGTACTCTTGCTCGATTCGTCCGAGCTTGGTTGACTTCCTCGCATTTAACTATCTTTTCGACTGGTTCACAACGTCCCAATACTTCATTCTTCTTAAGAATAATCTTTTTGTTTGATATATTGGCAATCCTTACTGGAATTTGGTTATTAATTTGTACTAGACTTCTTGCAACCAATAAGCCATCGTTCCGTTCTCTGGCCTCGACTATTCCAGTACTCAAACCTTCACCATTTCCATCCAGTCTTGCAATGACGATGTTCTCCGATCCTTGGGGAATTTGGATGTCCTCTTCAATGATGATCCTTCTTGATTGATTGTAGTCTTGAAGCTTGGGGGCCATAACTATTTCTTCATTTTGAATTTGTATAATTCTGTTTTTAATATCCACGACAAAACCATGTTTACTCAATATGTCTAGTCCTAATATGCAATCATCTCTGATATCAGCTGTTAAAACTCGGTGATACATGATTTTCGAACCAAGTTGAATTTTTACGTTTAGTTCACCATGTACAGGAATTTGTTCTCCAGTAGCTGTTTCCAATTTAACATGTCTAGGTAATTCTTTTGGCGGTTTTGGCAGAATGTTAGGCCGCAAAATAGTTCTCGTGGCACCAGTGTCAATGATAAAAGAACACCATTTATCGTCCAAGTACCCATGGATTACCAGGCTTCGTTCGTCGCTACTTATTTTTGAGACAGAAATCTTGGGGCATTGAGTACAAGTAGTCGACACGCGCCCCTCAGTATCGACTAATTGTGGTTTTCCGAAGCTCTCGCTGGCGATCTGGAACGAGATCTTCTATCTGGGCTAGGGGAGCGGCTATTCCTTTGCTGTGAGGTCGTCGATGTCCTTTTGTCTTCTCTCCAATTTCTTTGATTTGGGCTCCTAGACCTGGATCTCTGCTCCGTTTGTCGATCTGGTGAGTTACTTCTTGCCTGGGACCTAGATCTGGCTCTGCAAAAACGTTGTAGGTGCCCAATTCTCCCACAGTTGTAGCAGCTTCTCGTCTCCTTTTGTGGTGACTTCATCTCTCTCATTCCATTTAATGTATCCCGCATTATTTTCTCTATGGTTTCTTTTAAGTGATTGTGACTCATCAAATGTAACTTGCCTTACTTTGGGTTTGTAGTTTCTTGAGGCTTCTTTAGCCGCTTTAAATTCTAAGGCAGCTACCAGTACATCACTGATCGTGGTGTGCCTCCCAAGCCGCAAAGCATCCCGGAAGAGCAGCAAAACGATTACGACAGGATTGTAGGAGCATTAGAAATAAGGTATGGACACAAATATCTCCGTCAAGTTTACCAGTCCCAGATCAAGAGTAGACAACAAAGAACCAATGAGTCCCTTCAAGAGTACGAAGCTGACATTGAACGTCTCATCCATTTGGCTTACCCTCAGGCACCGAAGGAATTTTTAGAACAAATTGGCATCCAGACTTTTATTGATGGACTACTAGACACAGAAATGTCAGCTGTCACAAATGTCACTTTTACAAATGTCACAATACTTTCTTTATTTCAAAAGTTAGTACTGATTTCCCAAGGAATTACTTTATAGTTGATAATGCAACATTTGGAATTGAATTTTCCGACGCTATTCCTCGTTCAGCATATACATAATACATAAGTAAATATGTTTTTATTTACAACAAAAAATATATGTAGTAAACCTAGCTTTTGATAGCTGATATATTATGTAATTTATAATAAACAAATATCTTTGAATACCTCAAGAATTAAACATATACATACAAATTCTACTTAAATATTTACAAATGAGTAAATAAGATAACAACAACAAGAAAAATTAAAAATTAATTATTTAATAAATATTCGAAAAACACCATTGTTATTTAAGCACAACTCATAACGTAGTTCATTATAAGTTACTTTTCTGAAAATATTTCCACCTAATTCAGCACAGGCAGCAGAAATTTTTTGCGTCAAATCGAAACACCAATTGTTTTATGCACAGCCCATTTGTCTATATTTGAATTCAAAAATTAATTACAATTACTTAATAAATAGGTATGTATGTATTTACTTAAAGTTAAGCCAAAAACTGTTATTCACGCCTACTTTCACAATTAAATGTTGGAAGTTTTGAAAGTTGAGTACGGTTTATTATTCAGTTCTTATTTACATTAGGATATGTCCTCAATGGTGTGAAATTTAGAAGTGGACTATTTAGTAGATTGATAATATTTTTAAGGGGATACCAAACGAGATTTTGGGGATCGGATATAATTTTTGAAATAATGAAGATAAAAAAGGATTCAAAAAATAAAAAACTTTTACGAATTATAAAGAAGGTTTATTATATCGTTTTCTATTATAAATCGATAGTATCGTTTTCTATTACTATCGTTAGCAAACTATATTTTTTTATTTGTGTCTTAAAAGGCAGAAACTTCTGGTATTGCTTTTTATACTCTTGTTTAAGAACTAACTTAATTTGGTTTAGTTTATTTGCTTTTAGAAAAGTAAATTGATATATTCTATTTCCATTCTAAATTGAAAATAGGTAGAAAAAAAGCAAGGTTGTCATATATATTTTCTAAAATTGCTAAGCTCACTATACAAGTATACTTCATACTTCAGTAAACTGTTAGTTCGTGACGTTCTTAGAAAGCTAGTATGTAAATATTTAAAAAAAATACATAGATATAAATTTATTAGTTAGCATTAAAATAAAGCGTTTAAAATTGCTGGAAAAAATAATTATAAATTCAAACAACTTTATGTATATTACTGTACTTAAGAAAATTTTGAAGAGCCGGCAACGGCGGCTGGCGGCACAGAGTAAACCACTGGTGGGAACACCGGTCAACGAGACTATTAGACTACTTTGGATTTAATACATTGCTAATACTTCTTCGGTCCACTGTGCCATAAATTTTTTACGACGTCGTTAAAATGATTTACGACATTTGGAATTCTGACTTGTTTAAGACGATAGTGACGTGTATCTCAGCTAGGTTTATTAAAACAGACAATTTTTTGAGATTGTCTAGCTAAATGAGCATTATTTACAGCAAATTATATTACAAAATATTAAGAGTTTTGTATGCAGTCTAATTTTAATCTATATTGATTTGAATAAAAAAAATATTTCACAATTTTCGAATTTATAAAAGATATATGCACGCCCATGGAATCATAGAGTTGCCCCGTTTTTTGTTCCCAGGCGTATTTATCATTTTCAATTAAAAATAGAAGGACTATACTCTTTTACTAGTGGCGGCCGGTGGAATTTGACATGCTCGTATTTTCGTAAGGAGGCATGAGACCCACACCATAATTTAGGGGTGGTTACTAGACCTAAGAAGGCTATAATGGCAAAAAATCTTCAGAGAATACTTGCGAATCTATTTTCCAAAAATGGTTGCCTCCGGGCAGATCTTGGAAACGGCTTGCAAAATAGTTGCGAAATATTGTTTACCACAATCATCGAGTAAATACAAAGTCTTTCTATATTTGTGATTTCTTGACATTTTGAAATCTATAAAAGTTATGGCAATTTGATTTTTATTTCATCCCAACATTTCGTCTATGAGATTTTACAATAGTTGTATCTTTATGTAAATAAAGGAACAGGTATAAAAAAATTGTATTTACTCGGTGATTATAAGAGAAAATATTTCGCAAATATTTTGCAAGCCGTTTCCAAGATCTGCCCGGAGGCAGCCATTTTTGGAAAAATTGCAGGTTTTCTCTGAAGATTTTTTGTCATTATAACCTTCCACTTCGGTCTAGTAACCATCCCCTAAAATATGGTGTAGGTCCCATGCCTCCTTACGGAAATACGAGAATGTCAAATTTCACCGGCGGCTACTGCTCTTTACATAAATTATAGTCATTTAGCCAGAAGTATATGAAGAAACAGATAGTGCACTCAACAATAAATGAGACATAACTCTTTAAAATTCAAAAAAAAATGTTGAATACAAAAAAGAGCTCATGATTAATATACCTTTTGTAATGGAATTTTGTAATGGTAAAGTAAAAAAAGTATCTTGCGGAAAAAAAAATTACTGAGGCGTCGCAACGCTTAGCGTCGTTGAGACATATTTTTTATTTTTGCCTTAGTTTTGAGTGAAGGTGAGTAAAAGTGATTTACCGTTCACAAACATTAATTTCTCTCAGCCGTTTCCGAGAAAAACTCATTTACTCTGATAAATCGATCACCCTGTAATATTAGTTATACAACATTGATTCGAGACATATATAAATTTATAATAAATGTACAAATTCAAATTAGGTACAGTAAAAAACTATAAAGCCATATAATTTGCCGTTAAATTGTTTTCAGGTATCTTTTTCTACAAACAGTTGACATTTCTAATTTTAAAAATCAAAATATAGTAGCAACTAGTTAATCCTCGCACTAATTAAAACTTGACTGATTTGGAATATTGAAAAATTCGGATTATTGAGAGTGTCATTTCTAAATAATTGGTCTTAAACATAAAAAGAGTAAAATAAGAAAAAAACACGAAATATTGGATTCTATAGATATTTTATTTATACTAATGCGAAATAAAAAAAGAGAAAGCGCCATGTTGCTAAAAAATAAAAAGACTAAAAACGTTGTTTTTATTTTTTGAAAAAAAGTCCTTATTTTAATTTACTTAACACTTATCGCATACTTACCAGTATCACTACTACTAGAAATTTCTTCAAAGATATTTTCGGTTTCTTCAACCCACTGAAACATTTCATATGCAGCTTTTTCTTCATCCACTAGAAGTTCTTATAAGTTAAGTTTGCGTATAAAATAAACATTTAGTAAGAAGATCCGAATTATCAAAACCAACGATGTGGATAACAGAGTACATAATGGTAATCGATTGCCGGTTCGGACTAACGCAACATTCAGATTACAGAGATTCGAATTAATGAATCGCTGCAGTATATTTAATTTCTCACCCTTATTGGTAATATGCTAGTTATGCATGGTATTTATGTTTATGGTGATTTTTTTAAAAAGGTTTTTAACATTTTAAGCGGTCTGTTTCTGAAGATTTCACTGTGGGCGATTCCCAAACGCCTTGATAATATAATTTGAAATGTCTTACACTTACATAGGTATATGAAAAATTACCGTAGTAAAAATAAATATGGTAAGTAATTAGATTTTGGCTTCATCAGATGGGGATTTACGATGGTCAAAATTTAAAAAAATACTACTCTCATAGTCTCTTAAACGATACACGGGTAACTGTTATAAAATAAGCAATTTTCTTACTGTGAATTTTTTATTGTGGTTAGACTTGGTCACAAGGAACTGATTTCAAAAGGTTCAAAAGGTTCTGTCGGTTGTCGGTTCATCTAATATTTGAAACAATCTGATCATCTTGGTAACAAAATAAGTCTGTTAAATCCTGCAATGCATTATGGGAAATGTGTCAAGAGGTCGCGCCGCCACCAGTGTGTCTTGAAAACTAACTAATACCTAAGCTACATTCATGCAACTCCCAGGGCAATAAAAATTATAAAAAAAAAATCAACGTCGCAAACATTATTTTTCATTACAAATAATATTAATTAGCTGTAATTAGTAATTTAAATACCAAAACTAAATAATAATATAATATGATTTCCATATCACATCATAATCTACACGAAATGTGGCTTAGGTGTAATATAAGTTAGTTTTCAAGACACACGTGTGGCGGCGCGACCTCTTGACACATTTCTCATAATGCACTGCAGGATTAAAAATACCTTACTCTATATTATCTTAACGACTACCATAGAGAATAGAGACCTCTGGAGAGGTTCATAGTAATTATCTAGTAGAAAAAACTTTAGTAGTAAACATAATCCAGATGGCAGAGTGTGTTACTTCTTAACTGATATGACTATCAACTTATTACCAAATAAAAAAAACGTTCTATCAATTGTTTTTGTTTTTACTTTTTTACGTCTTTAATTTAATTTTTTGTGCCTTAAAATCAAAAATTAGAAGAAAAGTTATCGTTGTTTTATTCAGTGAGCGCCAAAGAAAAATTTTTTTTTTCAACTCAAAAATTTATATCGAAAGAAAAAAATCCCCATCTTGAAAATTTCAGAATCTTTTAAGATCAGTTAGAGGTACTCTAGCAAAAATTTTGTCAGGCGTCCATTTTTACGATTTTTTGATTTTCAAAATCTTGCAAAAAGCGATTTTTTGGAAAAAAAATTTCGAAATATTTTTTTTCTGTAGCCCCAAGTATCCCCTTTAAAACAAAGTTTGAACCATTTTGTAACTATAATAGTTTTCGATATATTTGAAAAACAAATTTGAAAAATGAGAAATATTGTGAAATTTAGAATTTTGCATAACTTTCGAAAAAAAATTTTTTCCCTTGGCAGAACTCCGTTATATGATTGCAACCATTGGTCGATTTGACATGGAATGACCCACATGAAAATATCACATATACTTTTTCGTACATTTTGTACATTTTATTAAAAATAAAACTTGTTCATACATATATCGGAAACATATTCATCCTGCTAGTTTGACAACCTTGCTTTTTTAAGTAGCGTGTCACCATAAGCGATCCTAGTAAAAGGTAATGGCGTCACACGACTGATGATAAATAAACTATAAATGGTTTGCAAACTTTACAACTTCTGCAGATGTCGTAAAGTCGTTAACTATTATGTGTTTGGTGAGATCTAGTCATGCTATAGGTATAGTCTTTCTAAACTCAATGTGAAGACGTATATTTTTAAATCCTTTGAGGGCTAACGCCGCCCAATGACGTGCATATATCATTTATAAATTTGAAAATTGTGAAATAATTTTTTTTCATTCAAATCATATAGGAGATTAAAATTAGCCTGCATACAAAACTCTTAATATTTGTAATATAATTTTCTGTAAATAAATTTACATTTAGCCAGACAATCTGAAAAAATTGTCTGTGTTAATAAACCTATCTGAAATGCACGTCACTGGCGGAAATAAGTAAGTATTCCAAAAGTCATAAATCATTTTAACGACGTCCTAAAACATTTTACGACACAATGGACCACATAAATCTAACGCATTGAATTGGATGCATTGGATGCAATACTCTAATGGGTTACTGCAAATGGATCTACCTGACCAACGGCTGGCTAGCTAAACGGAAGCCGTTGCCAGCTCTTCGCCGGCAGCAAAGCGTTGCCGACGAAGCATGGCCGGATAATTATTTTTTCCAGCAATTTTAAACGCCTTATTTTAATGCTAACTAATAAATTTATATCTATGAATTTTTTTAAATATTTCCAAACTAGCTTTCTAAGAACGTCACGAACTAACAGTTTACTGAAGTATGAAGTATAATTGTATAGTGAGCTTAGCAATTTTAGAAAATATATCTGACAACCTTGTTTTTTTTTATGTCTTCACATTTACATTTGAAATAGTATATCTACTATTAGAGTAGAACATTATGATGTATGCAAGTGCCTTCTGTTAGAGGTGTGGTGAGATATGGTGTCTTATTTAAAAAATCCCTTATGGCGTAATACCGCGACAAAATGAAATATCCGTAAACGGGATGTTAAGAGGTTACCTACAGTCATAAAATTTGAAAAAAAAACGATTTTTGGTAAATATCACAGTGCGAAAGTATGGTCTTTTGACTATTCAATTCCAAAGTTTTCAAGTCGGTACGAGAATAGGAACCTATTTTTCTCGACCCCAAAAGCGAACGCTGCACCCCGACGCGCGGCGCTGGCTGCCAGCCCACCAGGAGCTCTGTCTCTTATTATTCGTGCTAGCCTGCTGATCTGTTTAAAAGGTCAAAAAACATAATATGTATGTTATATATATATATATATATATATATATATTTAAATATGTAATATATTTAAATATGTAATATATTTAAAAAAATATTTAAGAACAAAAACTTTAAAGAATTTTTAAAGAACTTTAAACGCGTTTTTCTCGAAACGGCATTTTTCAAAGCGGTGTACAGGATTACAGACAAACTTCTCAACGGGTTTTAATGAAATTTTTTTGGAATTCGTCTACAAAGGAAAAGGGTCGAATTTTAGGCAAAAATAACAGCTCTTTTCTTTAAACGATCGCCATTTTGCATAGAATCGCCGTAAATTAATTTTTCAACGTTCAATCACTAGCCGATTCGATGTAGAATAAAGCGCTTATAATAAATGCTTTGTAAACAAATAAACTTTGCTTGTTTGTTTCTGATTACCGGTTGCCGAGGAATCGTGTCCACCGCGCATCCCTACCGGGCACGTGCTCCAACTACAGGCCATAACTCCGCCATTTTTTACTATATATGTTCATAAAAATTCGCGAATAAAGTTTAAGAATAAAGTATTTAAACGTACTAATTGTTGTTTTAATCTACTGCATACTTTCAGAGAACAAAAATGAAGTCCAGAGTAAGCTCGAGACTGCAGGTAGCCCCTTAACATATTTGAAAATAAAACAGATTCTCTTTCAATACTAGTTTTTTTCTTCAAAACCATTTTCAGGATATTATTATCGTTATAGTTGGAATAACTTGTACGCAAAAGGTTAAGTTCTCTTGTCGAATAAACAAGCAATCGTTGCTTGTTTCTCAAATTGCCATTGTGTTTGGCTGAACGTGAAACAAGATTTGTGAACATATGTATATACTGAAATTATCTACCCAGTATATTCAGTAGAAATTAAATAAAGTTCATAAAGTATAATTCAATTCAAACCCTTTAGTTCGTTCTGTATTAGATATAAAGTAGGTCGCCGTTACGTTCTATTGTAAATAAATGGGTATACCGCGTAGATCTGGAGTACCTACGATACATCAGGTAAATAATTTTCTTCAAGATTTTCTCGAGTTATCTTATGGACAGCAATTAAATGAGAAATGTGTATGGTACAGTTAAATAGTTTGGATCTTATGTTTTGGACGCCATGTAGCCGGACCAATGCGACATGTATCGAGGTTAGGACGAACAGTGACGTGATGGGATTAAACTGACCCAGGATTCGGATTCCGCGACCCTGAAAACGAATCTATACGCTGAGCTTCATTTCTCAACTTGAAAAGGGTCGTTTCAAGATCTTTAGGTTAGGGACGCATTGTGACCATAGACATATTACTAGAGAAATAGATGAACATTTAGATAGGCCTGCGCATGTTATTTTGACCACTTTTTGGACATCTACGTAAGACCGTCAACCCCTTTCGATCACGCGCAAATGTATGGGATGATCGCTAGATCCTTTGCACAGTGTTCAATTTGTTCCAGGATCTTCGCTTAAATGCGGATGTATTTCTCCAGTAGATATCTCTGAGTGCTGATATTTAGTACCCATGTTATACGTATATAAAACTGAGGAACTGGGTATCTAAAATTTTGACACAAAATTTTCTTCGATACGATCTCATTCTCTCACTACAACATACTAGTATTCAGGTCTTGAAGAACCAGATCATCTAAGAAATGCTGTTTCTTTCAGCAGGATGGAGCAAAGATGTCCGAAAAAAATTATAAACCTACATCAACAAAATTTTGGCTGAAAATTAACAAACCTCTTTGACAGTTCTATCCACTACTCTATGAAAATACAGTTTTACAATAACCGTCTACAGATAATGAACATTAAAATGGCAAAATATACATAAATATTGAGTATATAATATACACAAAAGAGTGTTTCTCACTTACGGAAATGTACTAAATAAATATTTAAATTTGTAAGTACTATTTTCCAAAAATAGTAAAACCACCAACATGTTAGTAAAAGTCATACACCGTCTTTACTAGAACCGTCTCCGTTCTAAAAACCTTGTTGACTAGTCTAATTAAATATAATTAGCTAACTTTTTGTCATATGAAGCGTTTGCATTTAGTAAAAGTTAGAAAGTGATATTTCTGCTTGTATTAAAATGGATAAAGAAATGGCGGGAACGAATTTTACTAACGTTATGAATACTTTTTTAGGTATTAATGTACTTAAAATCATCTTGAAAGTAAGGTTTTTTAGTTTGATAGTTTTAGATTCCATAACCTAATCTCTAACAAAATAAAATCCAAAGTGTATGTTTGTTTTAATACATATTATTGATTGTTACAAGGATCAGTATATACATTAACCACAACTTCAACATTTTTAATAATGTTTTTTTTCCTTTTTGTTATTTTTTTTTAAGAAAGGTTGCTGGAAATTTATTAGTTTCGTCGGACTATTCTTATAATATGAAAATAATATAAATCCTTAGAGTTTGAACCCAAATTTAAAAGTGTTTATAGCATCATGATCCCCACTACTTCATTTTTTCCTTCAAATATTTATAATGTATTATAATTTTATTAAGTTTTACAAAACAGACATGTTTTCTAGAATTATCATATGGGCTGTTTAGAACCCGTATCTGAGAAGTAAATAAAAAGGGAACAAATGGAATAATCATCTCCATTTAGATTCCCATCTGATCCTTGTCTCACGTGCTTAGAAAATTTAAATATTTTCAAAAATTTTAGAAATGAACTAAAAGATACAAATACATATTACATTAGAATTAGTATGGTTAGAAATTAAGGTTGTTGCAGGGTTACCTTTTGTTTTATTTTCAAATTTTAATCTTGTAACTATAAATACAGGGTATATTAAAATAACTCTTATGTATGTGTCATATACTACTTGATTTCTGTTATTTTAATAATTTGTAGTTTTCTTTGCGAGTGCACAGACTTTTCAGAGAACACATTTTAGAAATAGGACATATCATGTTAAAATACAATCTCACGTACAATTTTTGTTTTTTTACTTGACATATCTGCACATTTTTATCTTCGCTTTGTTGGCACCATTAAGAAATTTTACCACAACTCTTAAAACAATTATATAATCAATTTAAAGAATTTTCTTGCTATTTGCGCATATTTAAAGCACAATGTTGTACACATATATTATACATATGTATGTACTAATTACTATTTTACCAACGCATGTAAATATATAAAGGATTCTTCCTATTAAACGTTTTGGGAGAACTATAAATGATACGGAGTTAAAAATTTGTATCTGGGAGTTCTCAAGGATCTAAAGTAATTTTTACACATCTAAAATAGTTATTTCAAATTTTTGATAATGGAAACTTTTATAACAATGGTGGTAAAATTTTTTGGTTAGTTTCTTTATCATGTAAGTATGAAAGGTTGGGCTACTGTCAATAATTCTAGATACATGGAAAAATCTACAGGGTGCTTAAAATAGGAGGTTAAAATTGAAAAATGTTGTTCTTTATTAAGTTGCTTATTATTAAATAGAACGTACTATATTTAATGATTCCTTTCGCTTCCTTTCTTTATCCTTTTTCAACACGTACTAGCGTTCCCTATACCCAAAATGTACCATATTTTGGTACGCGCTATTATAACGCGATACTATCAAATACAGTATTCTATTTACAATAATCGACTTAAAGAAAGGATAGAGTTGTTAAAATTTGATCCACAAACTAAACTTTGTTAATAATTTGAAATAACTCGGTACATTTTGAGTGTATGGAATGCTAGTAGGTATTGAAAGAGGACAAGGAAAGAAAGTGAAAGGAATAATAAAATATAGTACGTTTTATTTAAAATAAGCGACTTAATAAAGGATTTTTCTTCAATTTTGACCCTCCATTTTGAGCACCCTGTAACATAAACACCCCACAACCTTTCACACTTATATGCTCAAAAAAATTAACCAACCAAAACATTTTATCATTGCGAAAGTCATCTATTCTATGTGTTTACAATTTCATTTTTTTTAATAGAAATATCTAAAAAATCGTAGTGACTTTAAATTAATGAGTAGAAACCAAATGTTGCATAAAAATATAGCATGTGATTTACAATAACGAAGTTAGTATTCACTTCTGGTATATCCACAGTGAATTGCCAGAAAGTTGCCATTATTTCAGATACGTAGAGCATCCTTGAAAACCTTCGGATACAAATTTTTAGCTCCATATAATTTATAGTTCTCACAAAACGTTTAATGGGCCACTCACCGTGTATGTCTGCGACAGTGGCCACGCATGAACAGTGGTCACTTTCGTGCTATATTTTTATTTATAAAGAGTAGTGGCTGCCACCCACTGCAGAGGGGTGCAAGTAACATCCTAAGAATATTGACGGGTAGTATCCTTAAGCTTTAAAGTTTCTTCTTTTTGTATGATCTTAACTTTAAATTGACCACATGTAGTAAAATACAACGAGCGGTGAAAATTATGCGTAGAGAATAAATACCTACATATCGAAGTGAAGTGACGATTTATAATTAATACATGTAAGCGTTTATTGATATAACAATATTTTGATTATATTAAATAGATTTTGTAATTACCCATTGTTTCAAAAAACATGTAGTTGATGGTACAGTGGTCAGGTTAAAGGTAGGTACACTACTTTATCATGTTAATAAGGGATAACTGCTGTACCACCATATGGAAAGATAATTAAAGAAATATCTAAATAGATATTTCTATAAATATTCAATAGAAAGAGGACTATTTAGAATAGCTTTAGCAGGAAAATTAAATTATACTCTTGTTTTCTACCCTATTTTGTTCATGTAACCTAGTATTTGTTAACTAGCAGTTACTCATTACTATTATCAGTTAAACTATTTGGCTGTTTACATTTCAGTTGTTTTTTTAAAATAAATTTAACCTGCATTATTACTATTATTATTTTTGTGACAAATTTTTAACATAATATATCTTTATTCTAATAAATATCACCCGTTTGCATGGTTTTCGATTTTTTAAACAGTAATGGCCTCTGTACCATATCTTAATGGCCAGTGTACAATCAGAGTACAGGCACAGTGGCCACTTTATTTTAATTTTTTGTAACTCGAAATTATAGCTAAAATATTATTTTTTTCAGTCTTAGAGTGAAAATCTGTAGAGAAGAAAGTAGAATTTGTCACCTAGTGCTATCAGGATGGAAAATAAAGGTTAATTTTGGCTTTTATTACATTTTTTTAAAACGGCCACTGTTCCAGACTCCCCCCTACACCAGTGTCCTTAGTAAAATACGCATACTCTTTACTATTGAGCCAAAGTTGAAGCCAAAATTGAACATCGCCTTAAATACATTTTTAAACTTATTTTAATTATTATATTGTGTCAACTTGCTTTAATAATATTTTTAAGAGAAACCGGTTTCTAAAGTCGTGCTCAGCTTGTCGCTATAATAATCACTGATAAATATTCATCAGTTAGAACAAGTAGTAGCACAAAGTGGCTCCACTTAAGTTCTTGAGAGCCTGCGGTTACAAGATACTCGTATAATGGACAGTTGACGAATAGAAGCAACAAAGATGACATATGTATAAAGATATTTTGCCATTATCACTAGCAGGGATATAATTTACTTACCAAAATTACTTCTTTGCCAGTTCTGTTCTACACGGTGGAGACTTTAACTGGAATATATTCGCTAGTAGGGGGCGATAACCGTTTCTCGGCCACCCCCCACCACTCGGCCTTGACCTTGACATTCCTTTGTAACGGTTTTCTTCAAGGTCAAGGCCAAATTAAATATAACCTTGAAATTCATTTCAAGGTAAAATTCAAAAAATCAAGGTCGTTGTTTTATTTCAAGGTCGTTATTTATTTCAAGGTCGTTAGTTATTTCAAGGTCGTTATTTATTTCAAAGGTCGTTGTTTATTTATTTGTATCAGTTTTGTGAATGAATATACATATATACATAATAATTATAATTACAATTACTTGTTTATTTATAAATATATACTTATAAATATGTATAGCATGAGTCAAGATATTATATGGTTATCTTTACGTATACAAAAAGGAGCATACGCATTTGGTGTCGTGTACTTCCTTATTAAAAAAAAGTTACTTCTTTTTCGCACAGATAATTATTGAACTTGGAGCACCCAACATGAAATATTCTTCAAGGTCACCGTGCATGACTCTCATACTTTTACCATATTTTTAATTCATCTCATGTAGCTAATTATAATTTTGAATAATGGGAACCCCATGAGAATTATATTAAAAAAAATGTAATGTTACCACAGATGTGGTAAATTTATTTCTATTTAGGTGTTACATGATTTTACGATACTCAAATATCTATATAACGTATCTTTATGGCTGAAAATAGTTTATTGGTTGTCGTTTGTCGGGCATTGTTTGTGGGTCTACCCTGATATCCCTTTTGATGGCAACAGTGACGGCCTTGAAATATGTAGATTTCTCAAGCAATACGTCAACATGTTCAATAAAAAAAATGCAGTCCCAGATCTTTTCAAGGTCGTTATTTATTTAGGCCGCCGCATCTACAGTTGTACGGGGGTTTACGGATAAGTACGCGGACTAATTCCCAAGCGTTGTTACGGGGGACGGTAAAAATGTACTTTGGTATGTTGTGAATATGGATTTGTATTGAATTGAAATATTTTATTGGAATAAAACAATGTGAATAACATCAGAATGTTTATTAAACTGATTACATTGCAACATTGTGTAAGACTAATATATGTAACAGATAAGTTATAACAGATAGATCATTAACATTATATTCACAAATTTTTTTAATATTGTTGATTTAGTGAGTTTTTTTGTACTTTTAATAACACGGTTTGCGAACTTTACTGTATTAAATAAACGAAGCCTAATATAAATAGATATTGGATAATCTAATGGAAAAGTTTCACAAAAGATGCGTAAAATGTATATTCTTTAATAATGTTTTGATATTAGTTCCTATAGAGTCGGCCGAGGCCAGTTTATTGAAATTTTCAATGAATATATTTTCCTAGTTGCACTATATATTAAGTGAAGGGACTGTTAAACCGTTGAATGGTAAATTTGCAGTAGTGTAAGCTTTGAGTTTAGCAAAATGCACCACTGTTGTTTCTAAATTATTTGCATTTATAAATTCTAAACATACCGGACAAGAATGTTGTACCAGACATTTTTTAATAAGATAGCCCGTAACATATATTAGTGCATTACCTTCTGTACTTATACTACTAAGGTTTCTGTAGTCAGTGGTACTTTTAAACATTTATGTGGTGTTGACAGTTGACAATAAATTCTCTACAGCTTTCTACTACATTCGGTAACTCTACTTCGGTCTACTAAAAAAGATAATTAAAATGTATTTATTCATTTTAAAGCATTTGAAACATCGCTATTTGGAAGCCTAAAAACACCACATGAACTTTTTGTAAGTTCATATATAAATTAGAAAACATTTTTGTGAATAATATAGAATCTTTTATTTTAAGTAAACCAGGAAATACTTTGTATAACATATTTTTTCAAAACGTTGAATTTGTACATCCGTGCCCTCAATTCCCTCTCCATCTTTTAAAATATAGTAATTTAAATTTTAAATCTACCAAAAAAAAAAAAATGGAAAATTACTATTTTAATGAATCTATGAATATGTACTATATTATATAAAATTAGCCGTTAAGCAAATTTTTATTTTATTTTTGTAAATTTAACAGTGCATGTATTCCACACATATCCCCAACACTCCAGCAATAATACAGGATAGTTAGTTATAAGAACAAATCACTTTTCATCCAAGTACACGGGCTATAAATGTAGTCTGGGCCATTTTTCAGGACCGTTATTTATTTCAAGGTCATTATATATTTCATGGTCGTTATTTAGTTGAAGGTCAAATGAAACACCTTCACGCTTAAGAAATAGATGATTGGTTGTCATCGCACCCGAGTTAGTATATTTCGATCATTTTTTTCCGTTATCATGTTCTTAATGACATTTTACTTTTTGAAACAAAAGGAAATCCGATAATATTTGATAAAGTGATGTTACTATTTGGTATTTAGCACTTCGAAGTCTACTTAGTATTAGTCGGGGTGACCAATTCGTAAGTATTGGGGAAATATTAGTACGGGTGATAAACTTAAAATTTCGTTGAGATATTTGTAGAGTAGGTAAATTTGAAATAAGATTCAAACGTCAGCTGTCGTGGTCTTTTTATGTTAAAATTTTTGTTTGATTCAGTTCCTTGCCGCTATGGAGTTAAATAGATTAAACCGGAAGGAATTGCTATATGAATTAAAGGTCAGGGGTGTACAAGTGGCTCAAATTTTGACAGTTGACCAATTGAGAAAGATGTTAGGACTTAATATGTAATCAGGAGTTTGGCGAGCTAGTTAACAGTGAATGAGTTACATTCCTAGAGATTCCGAAATAACTATCTGTAATTCAACCGTTGTTAAATCAGATGATTTTCTTAATTCCAATAATATATATAGCGCGATAGTAGTGAACATCCGTCCGATCAAGGAGTGGTTTTTAAGAATGCCATTAAAAATCTTTTAGACTAGTTAGCCGATATCGAACTAAGTTTAGATAATAAATTGTTAGCTACTAGAAGGGAGTTCTTTTGTGCGTAATGTTAATACGGTACCACCGGTTAATAGTTCAACTCCAAATAGAGATTATGTTCCCGTGTACAAATGGGGGATACATTTTAGTGGTGACCATGATAAGCAAGGGCTAAGCGTCAATGCATTCATCGAACGCGCGGAAGACCTTAGGTTATCGCTAGGTGTATCGGAGGAAGAGTTAAAAAACTCCGTGACTGATTTATTAAAAAGGTAACGCTTTAGTTTGGCATAGGTCGGTTCGATCTAATATTCACTCCTGGCAGCAATTTATTAAATTACTAAGAGAAGAATTTCTACCTTTTACTTTTGAAAATGATTTAAAACAGGAAATCCGAAATAGTGTCAAATCTTGGAGTGAAAGAAGTGGGTCGTATTTTGTACGTATCACAAATCTGTTTGATCGCTTGTCGTGTCCTTTTTCGGAAGCCAAAAAGGTAGAAATATTGCGTCAAAATATCGATCCGTACTACATTCATGGTCTTGGTACGAAACCTTACGAAACAAATGACATCTAAAAATAGACGTTCCATCAAAAATGTGTGTTTTTATTAAACAAAATCGACCTCTTCGAGGATTCTTTCCAAAAATTTTTTGTTTCACATTTACTGAATTTATTCCATACTTTAGGCGCGCACTGTATATATTTCATGGTCGTTATTTATTTCCAAGGTCAAGTGAAACACCTTCACGATTAAGAAATAGATCATTGGTCGTCGACCTTGAAGTATACAACTATCGGTTCCTATCTAAGTGTTCCCTTCCAGGGGCGGCCTAATGGGTATGAGAGAGGTTCCTTTTAAGGTCTTATTTCTATATAAAAGCGAGTGATGCGTTCTGTTAGACACATATATACTATTTACTATTTTTAAGAAGTGTGGTCTTGCACAAATTGTGAAAATGTATTTGTGTAACAATTGCTGAAACAATTTACCAGAGAGTATAGTTTAAAGAGACATTTAACGGAGTCGTATAGTGGTAATGAAGTTAATTCAAACTGCATTTAAGTCAAGAATAGCAAGTTATAGAGTACATAGTGAAAATCGGTACAGTGATTATAACATGTTCTTTGAATCCATTAAGAATAAAGTTATTCACCTATTGAGCGAGGTCATAAAAATTCATAACGCAGTTAAAGTGATTATGGAGTTATTTGGAAGGTACATTTTGCAGACTCAAAAAAATCGTTAACAACAAGAGCTTCAACACAGCCAATAAAGTTATTGATTCTGCCGCAGACTTAAACGACGTTTTCTACGTATTTGTAGATCTAATGACAACACAAATGTCAGAATTTGAAAAACGTGATTCAGGTAATATTACTGGTACATATTGAAATGAAAAAGAAAAAAACGAATTACTTCTTTTTAGGATGGGAACTGCAATTTATTATGTATGTTGAAATAAATCTAAACAAATTCTGTGCTTTTGGTGGTTCCTCATATATAAAGTTGCCATCTTTTATTGAAAGAAAAAAGGAATTGTGAATGTACACAATCAAGACCAATGTTTTTTTTTATGGGCAATTATATCCGCACTACACCCTGTTCGAGAAAGGACATTGGATGTATCATCATACCCCCAATTTTCTACAGTGTTAGACATAGAAGGTATGACTTTTCCAGTTAACCTACGGATATTTCAAAATTTGAGTTAAGGAACAACATTTCTATTAACGTACATACACTGGAAAGTAACTTCGAAAACGATAAAATCGTATATCGAGTTGTTGGACCGTTATATTATTCTCCAGAAAAAATTACACATATGTACATATCAATTTGCTGCTAATAACCAGTGAATGTGGCAATAGTCATTACTTTTGGATCAAAAACTTATCAAGATTAGTTTTATCTCAAATTTCTAATTCTCAGCATAAGAAATATTTCTGTGATGGGTGCCTATTACATTTTAGTAATGAAAACTTATTATTTCAACATCAACAAAATGACTGCAATCATTTATATACGTCAATACCGTCAAGAGAAATTAAAAGGACAAATACGGAGCTTACGTGCCTGGAAATATATTAAAACTTTTGAATTTTGAATTTTGAAAAGCAACTAGAAGTTCCTTTTGTCGTATATGCTGATTTTGAGTAAGTGTTGAAACCTATAGATACTTGAACCTAATCCTCATTATTCTTATACAAATAGGACATTTAGGCATGAAACTTATTCATTCGCATATTTAATAAAGTACTCATTTAACGATTCTCTTTCTAAATTTGAACTTTACCGTGGTGCAAACGCTGCTAATGTATTTGTAAAAAGACTGAGAATTATTTGACTAGAATCTATGAAAATTATTTAAAACCAATTATACCAATGGAACATCTTACTAGAGAAAAATAATATGATTTAAACAGGGCTGATGTTTGTGGCATCTGTGAAAAACCGTTTCTAGAAGGTGAACGGGGAGGATTAAGGGATCATTGTCACTTGACAGGGAAAATAAGATTTATTGCACATTACACGTGTTATTTTAAATTATAAGATCCCAAATTGCATACCCATAATATTTCACAATATGAGCGGATACGATTTTCATATGTTTATTAAAAAATTATTTTCCGATAAAAAAAAATGCAAATGTTATAGCTCAGAGTAAAGAAAAATATATTTTTTTCGCTTAATACCTACATGTAGACACTTACATTGATAAAAAAGCTTATGTGACAAAAAAATACGAAACTAGAACATATTTTCCAGATGGATCACAGTTTAGATTAATGCGGCAAAAAGGGGTGTTTCCATACAGTTTTGTTGATAATTTGAATAATTTAAATTCAAAATATCTACCGTCAAAAGAGCAATTTTATGATAATTTAAATGAAACACACATAAAAGATGTAGATTATGAGAGAGCTCAAAAGGTATGGAATTTATTCGGTTGCCATACTTTAGGGTGAATATTCAAATATATATTTGAAATCTGAGTGCTTCTCTTATGTGATGTATGTGCTTCTCTTATGTATTTCAAAATTTTAGAAAAATTTGTTTTGAAAAATTATAAGCTAGACCCAACACAATACTCACAGGGGGAGGCCTACGACTCACTGGCTACGGTCAACGTGGTTATTGCGGCCTACGTCACCACCCAAGTCCATCTCAAATTGTACAGTTACCTGGAACTATTGGGAGGCAGAGTCCTGTACTACGACACGGACTCTGTTATCTACATTGCCAGAGATAAATCACGAGTACGATGTTCCAATGGAAGAGTTCCTAGGCGAAATTACAGACGAGTTAGAATCATACGGGCCCGGTAGTTATATTACCGAGTTTGTGTCCGGTGGCCCCAAAAAAATATGCATACAGGGTCTTCTCTACCAGAGATAAGGAGGAGCGAGTCGTATGCAAGGTGAAGGGTATTTCCTGAACTACGCCGCCTCACAGTTGGTAAACTTTGAGATAATCAAAAGCATGATTCTCGAACCCATGTCGGCGGGTCCTGTGTCCATAACCTCGAGAAACATCTTGAGGACTAAATAACACGAGGTGGTAACTGTACAATAAACCAAGATATACAAGCCTTTATCTGCCAAGAGACGGTTCTTGGACGATCACAGCTCCATTAATTACAGGTTCAAGAAACGTAGGCTTTATACACGCCTCGGTTGTCTACGTGATTTACATATTTTTTCTGTTATTACCTTTATTTTTCTATGTATAATCTATGTATATTCTATGTATTTCAAAGAAACATACGTATTTACACTTAAGAGTTTTATTTCATCGGGCAGGGTGTGGCATTAAAACATCGATAAATCTCCAGCATTTTAATTACGTCATTTACAAAAATTTCGCATGAAGCACACACAACATTTTTCTCTTTATGTGTGCTAGCGTGGCGACTTAAGCTGCTGCGACAGGTAAACGCTGCAGTACAGATTTTGCACGTGAACATGTCGGAGGCTAAACATCAAATGAACTATACCTATAAGGCGCGTTATTTATATAACAGTACGGCTAATTCCGGCTAACAATACGGCTAATTCCGGCTAACAATACGGCTAATTCCGGCTAACAATACGGCTAATTCCGGCTAACAAAACGGCTACATTCACGTGCAAACGGCTAACACCGGCTACTTGGAAAATTTCCAACATTTTTTTTTAAACAACGAAAAAACCGTCAAACTTCCCCCCCCACAAACTCCACCAACCTCCCCCCTAAAAAAAACCACCCCCCCCCCCCCCCCCCCCCCCCTCCTCTATTTTTTCTCGTTGTTCTCCCCCCCCCCAACATGTTTTTCCCTACCCCGACGCTCCACAATATAATAACGTAAATCATCCACGGAAGTGATAACATCTCTCTTTAATTTTTTTGTTTTGGCTTGGTTTCATCCTATGTAATCGTTACTGGTTCTTGTAAATCAATCCGGTTTGTCCTGTCATTTGTCCTTTGTGAATGGTCTTTATGTGGGCGTTCAAGCTAATTCCTTCTTATAAACCCCTTCCCTTAAAAAAACCCCAAAAATTTTTTTTTTTTTTGTTGTTTTCGCAACATTTTTTTTTCACCCACGCCCCTAAACGCTGCAGTACAGATTTTGCACGTGAACATGTCGGAGGCTAAACATCAAATGAACTATACCATAAGGCGCGTCATTTATATAACAGTACGGCTAATTCCGGCTAACAATACGGCTAATTCCGGCTAACAATACGGCTAATTCCGGCTAACAAAGCGGCTACATTCTGGTCCAAACGGCTAATTCCGGCTACAAATACGGCCAATTCGGGCAACAAAGCGGCTACATTCACGTGCAAACGGCTAATTCCGGCTAACAATACGGCTAATTCCGGCTAACAAAGCGGCTACATTCACGTGCAAACGGCTAATTCCGGCTAACAATACGGCTAACAAAGCGGTTAACATTCACGGACAATCGGCTAATTCCGGCTAATTGGTAAATTTCTAGCATTTATTATTTACAATCGGAAAGATGTGTATTGGGATCTTGATAGTCATCCTCATATAAGCACATCTCTCTCTTTCTAACACATCTTCTTTGTCCGCAGGTTGTTTGCTGGTTTCATCATAGTAATCGTTACTGGCTCTTGTAAATGCATCGCGGTTGTCTGTCAAGTGTCCTTTGTGAATGGTTTTTATGTGGGCGTTCAAGCTATCCCTCCTTTTAAAAGTACCATCGCATAAAACACACACAACATTTTTCTCTTTATGTGTGTTGCACGCACTTGACGCACGTGAATGTTAGCAGTTTTTACGTCACGTTTTACGCAACGCACGTGAATGTTAGCCGTTTTGTTAGCCGGAATTAGCCGTTTGCTACGTGAATTAGCCGTTTTGTTAGCCGGAATTAGCCGTATTATTAGCCGGAATTAGCCGCTACAGTTTGATTCGTACTGTTATATAAATGACGCGCCTTATAGGTATAGTTCATTTGATGTTTAGCCTCCGACATGTTCATGTGCAAAATCTGTACTGCAGCGTTTACCTGTCGCAGCAGCTTAAGTCGCCACGTTAACACACATAAAGAAAACAATATTGTGTGTGTTTTATGCGATGGTGCTTTTACAAGGAGGGATAGCTTGAACGCCCACATAAAGACCATTCACAAAGGACACTTGACAGACAACCGCGATGCATTTACAAGAACCAGTAACGATTACTATGATGAAACCAGCAAACAACCCGCGGACAAAGAAGATGTGTTAGAAGGAGATGTCTTTTATGGGATGACTACGAAGATCCCAATACACTTGTGGATGATTTACGTTATTTAATGTGGAGTGTCGCTTGAGTATAGAACACCACGTTTGTAGGGATATCATCAAGAAGCTACAAAACATGGGAATAATTGTAGAGAAGGAGTTCTTCATGTACGAGCTGAATTTGCTGAATTTGTTGAAGGATATTGTCGGACATTTTTCCGATTGTAAATAAAAAATTAGAAATTACCAAGTAGCCGGAATTAACCGTTTGCACGAATGTAGCCGCTTTGTTAGCCGTATTGTTAGCCGGAATTAGTCGTTTGCACGTGAATGTAGCCGTTTTGTTAGCCGGAATTAGCCGTATTGTTAGCCGGAATTAGCCGTATTGTTAGCCGGAATTAGCCGTATTGTTAGCCGGAATTAGCCGTACTGTTATATAAATAACGCGCCTTATAGGTATAGTTCATTTGATGTTTAGCCTCCGACATGTTCACGTGCAAAATCTGTACTGCAGCGTTTACCTGTCGCAGCAGCTTAAGTCGCCACGCTAAACACACATAAAAGAGAAAATGTTGTGTGTGCTTCATGCGAAATTTTTGTAAATGACGTAATTAAAATGCTGGAGATTTATCGATGTTTTAATGCCACACCCTGCCCGATGAAATAAAACTCTTAAATGTAAATACGTATGTTTCTTTTGAAATCATAGAATATACATAGATTATACATAGAAAAATAAAGGTAATAACAGAAAAATATGTAAATCACGTAGACAACCGAGGCGTGTATATAAGCCTACGTTTCTTGAACCTGAATTAATGGAGCTGTGATCGTCCAAGAACCGTCTCTTGGCAGATAAAGGCTTGTATATCTTGGTTTATTGTACAGTTACCACCTCGTGTTATTTAGTCCTCAAGATGTTTCTCGAGGTTAAGTGGACAACAGGACCCGCCGACATGGGTTCGAGAATCATGCTTTGATTATCTCAAAGTTTACCAACTGTGAGGCGGCGTAGTTCAGGAAATACCCTTCACCTTGCCTACGACTTCGCTCCTCCTTATCTCTGGTAGAGAAGACCCTGTATGCATATTTTTTTGGGGCCACCGGACACAAACTCGTAATATAACTACCGGGCCCGTATGATTCTAACTCGTCTGTAATTTTGCCTAGGAATCTCTTTCCATTGGAACATCGTACTCGTGATTTATCTCTGGCAATTAGATAACAGAGTCCGTGTCGTAGTACAGGACTCTTCTCCCAATAGTTCCAGATAACTGTACAATTTGAGATGGACTTGGTGGTGACGTGGGATCGCAACAACCACGTTGACCGTAACTAGAGAGTCGTAGGTCTCCCCCTGTGAGTATTGTGTTGGGTCTAGCTTATAATTTTTTCATAAATTTTTTTCTAAAATTTGAAATACATAAGAGAAGCACATACATCACATAAGAAGCACTCAGATTTCAAATATATATTTGAATATTCACCCAAAGTATGGCAACCGAATAAATTCCATACCTTTTGAGCTCTCTCATAATCTACATCTTTTATGTGTGTTTCATTTTAAATTATCATACAAATGCTCTTTTGACAGTAGATATTTTGAATTTAAATTATTCAAATTATCAACAAAACTGTATGGAAACACCCCTTTTTGCCGCATTAATCTAAACTGTGATCCATCTGGAAAATATGTTCTAGTTTCGTATTTTTTTGTCACATAAGCTTTTTTATCAATGTAAGTGTCTACATGTAGGTATTTAGCGAAAAAAATATATTTTTCTTTACTCTGAGCTATAACATTTGCATTTTTTTATCGGAAAATAATTCTTTAATAAACATATGAAAATCGTATCCGCTCATATTGTGAAATATTATGGGTATGCAATTTGGGATCTTATAATTTAAAATAACACGTGTAATGTGCAATAAATCTTATTTTCCCTGTCAAGTGACAATGATCCTTATCCCCCCCGTTCACCTTCTAGAAACGGTTTTTCACAGATGCCACAAACATCAGCCCTGTTTAAATCATATTATTTTTCTCTGTAAGATGTTCCATTGGTACTAATTGGTTTTAAATAATTTTCATAGATTCTAGTCAAATAATTCTCAGTCTTTACAAATACATTAGCAGCTTTGCACCACGGTAAAGTTCAAATTTAGAAAGAGAATCGTTAAATGGTACTTTATTAAATATGCGAATGATAAGTTTCATGCCTAAATGTCCTATTTTATAAGAATAATGAGGATTAGGTTCAAGTATATATAGGTTTCAACACTTACTCAAATCAGCATATACGACAAAAGGAACTTCTAGTTGCTTTTCAAAATTCAAAATTCAAAAGTTTTAATATATTTCCAGGCACGTAAGCTCCGTATATGTCCTTTTTAATTTCTCTTGACGGTATTGACGTATATAAATGATTGCAGTCATTTGTTGATGTTGAAATAATAAGTTTTCATTACTAAAATTGTAATAGGCACCACACAGAAATACTTCTTATGCTGAGAATTAGAAATTTGAGATAAAACTAATCTTGATAAGTTTTTGATCCAAAAGTAATGACTATTGCCACATTCACTGGTTATTAGCAGCAAATTGATATGTACATATGTGTAATTTTTTCTGAGAATAATGTAACGGTCCAACAACTCGATATACGATTTTATCGTTTTCGAAGTTACTTTCCAGAGTATGTACGTTAATAGAAATGTTGTTCATTAACTCAAATTTTGAAATGTCCCGTAGGTTAACTGGAAAAGTCATACCTTCTATGTCTAACACTGTAGAAAATTGGGGGTATGAGTGATACATCCAATGTCCTTTCTCGAACAGAGTGTAGTGCGGATATAATTGCCCATAAAAAAAAACATTGGTCTTGATTGGTACATTCACAATTCTTTTTCTTTTCAATAAAAGATGGCAACTTTATATATGAGGAACCACCAAAAGCACAGAATTTGTTTAGATTTATTTCAACATACATAATAAATTGCAGTTCCCATCCTAAAAAAAAGAAGTAATTCGTTTTTTTCTTTTTCATTTTCAATATGTACCAGTAATAATTACCTGAATCACGTTTTTCAAATTCTGACATTTGTGTTGTCATTAGATCTACAAATACGTAGAAAACGTCGTTTAAGTCTGCGGCGATCAATAACTTTATTGGCTGTGTTGAAGCTCTTGTTTTAACGATTTTTGAGTCTGCAAAATGTACCTTCCAAATAACTCCATAATCACTTTAACTGCGTTATGAATTTTTATGACCTCGCTCAATAGGTGAATAACTTTATTCTTAATGGATTCAAAGAACATGTTATAATCACTGTACCGATTTTCACTATGTACTCTATAACTTGCTATTCTTGACTTAAATGCAGTTTGAATTAACTTCATTACCACTATACGACTCCGTTAAATGTCTCTTTAAACTATACTCTCTGGTAAATTGTTTCCAGCAATTGTTACACAAATACATTTTCGCCAATTTGTGAACAACTACACTTCTTAAAAATAGTAAATAGTATATATGTGTCTAACAGAACGCATCACTCGCTTTTATATATAGAAATAAGACCTTAAAAAGAGAACCTCATACCCATTAGGCCGCCCCTGGGAAGGGAAAACTTAGATAGGAACCCGATAGTTGTGCTACTTCAAGGTCGACGACCAATGATCTATTTCTTAATCGTGAAGGTGTTTCACTTGACCTTGAAATAAATAACGACCATGAAATATATACAGTGCGCGCCTAAAGTATGGAATATATTCGGTAAATGTGAAGCAAAAAATTTTTGGAAAAGAATCCTCGAAGAGGTCGTTTTGTTTAATAAAAACACACATTTTTTGATGAAACGTCTATTTTTAGATGTCATTTGTTTCGTAAGGTTTCGTACCAAGACCATGAATGTAGTACGGATCGATATTTTGACGCAATATTTCTACCTTTTGGCTTCCGAAAAAGGACACGACAAGCGATCAAACAGATTTGTGATACGTACAAAATACGACCCACTTCTTTCACTCCAAGATCTGACACTATTTCGGATTTCCTGTTTAAATCATTTTCAAAAGTAAAAGGTAGAAATTCTTCTCTTAGTAATTTAATAAATTGCTGCCAGGAGTGAATATTAGATCGAACCGACCTATGCCAAACTAAAGCGTTACCTTTTAATAAATCAGTCACGGAGTTTTTAACTCTTCCTCCGATACACCTAGCGATAACCTAAGGTCTTCCGCGCGTTCGATGAATGCATTGACGCTTAGCCCTTGCTTATCATGGTCACCACTAAATGTATCCCCCATTTGTACACGGGAACATAATCTCTATTTGGGAGTGAACCATTAACCGGTGGAACCGTATTAACATTACGCACAAAAGAACTCCCTTCAGTAGCTAACAACTTATTATCTAAACTTAGTTCGATATCGGCTAACTAGTCTAAAAGATTTTAATGGCATTCTTAAAAACCACTCCTTGATCGGACGGATGTTCACTACTATCGCGCTATATATATTATTGGAATTAAGAAAATCATCTGATTTAACAATCAGTTGAATTACAGATAGTTATTTCGGAATCTCTAGGAATGTAACTCATTCACTGTTAACTAGCTCGCCAAACTCCTGATTACATATTAAGTCCTTAGCATCTTTTCTCAATTGGTCAACTGTCAAAATTTGAGCCACTTGGTACACCCCTGACCTTTAATTCATATAGATTCCTTCCGTTTAATCTATTTAACTCATAGCGGCAAGGAACTGAATCAACAAAAATTTTAACATAAAAAGACCACGACAGCTGACGTTTGAATCTTATTTCTCTTTATCACTTCTACAAATATCTTCAACCAAATTTAAGTCATCACCCGTACTAATATTTCCCCAATACTTACGAATTGTCACCCCGACTACAGTAAGAGACTGAAGTGCTAAATACCAAATAGTAACATCACTTTATCAAATATTATCGGATTTCCTTTTGTTTCAAAAATAAAATGTCATTAAGAAACATGATAACGGAAAAAATCGATCCAGACTTAATTCTTGAATGCGATATTAACCAATCATCTATTTCTAAATGAAGGTGTTTCATTTGACCTTCAACTAAATAACGACCAGGAAATATATAATGACCTTGAAATAAATAACGGTCCTGAAAAAACGGCCCAGACTACATTTATAGCCCGTGTACTTGGATGAAAAAAGTGATTTGTTCTTATAACTAACTATCCTGTATTATTGCTGTGTTGGGGATATGTGGAATACATGCACTGTTAAATTTACAAAAATAAAATAAAAAATTTGCTTAACAGCTAATTTTATATAATATAGTACATATTCATAGATTCATTAAAATAGTAATTTTTCATTTTTTTTTTTTAAGATTTAAAATTTAAATTACTATATTTTAAAAGATGGAGAGGAATTGAGGGCACGATGTACAAATTCAACGTTTTAAAAAAATATGTTATACAAAGTATTTCCTGGTTTAAAATAAAAGATTCTATATTATTCACAAAAATTTTTCTAATTTATATATGAACTTACAAAAAAGTTCATGTGGTGTTTTAAGGACTTCCAAATAGCGATGTTTCAAATGCTTTAAAATGAATAAATACATTTTAATTATCTTTTTTAGTAGACCGAAGTAGAGATTACCGAATGTAGTAGTAGAAAGCTGTAGAGAATTTATTGTCAACTGTCAACACCACATAAATGTTTAAAAGTACCACTGACTACAGAAACCTTAGTAGTATAAGTACAGAAGGTAATGCACTAATATATGTTACGAGCTATCTTATTAAAAAATGTCTGGTACAACATTCTTGTCCGGTATGTTTAGAATTTATAAATGCAAATAATTTAGAAACAACAGTGGTGCATTGCTAAACTCAAAGCTTACACTACTGCAAATTTACCATTCAACGGTTTAACAGTCCCTTCACTTAATATAGTGCAACTAGAAAATATATTCATTGAAAATTTCAATAAACTGGCCTCGGCCGATTCTATAGGAACTAATATCAAAACATTATTAAAGAATATACATTTTACGCATCTTTGTGAAACTTTTTCCATTAGATTATCTAATATCTATTTATATTAGGCTTCGTTTATTTAATACAGTAAGTTCGCAAACCATGTTATTAAAAGTACAAAAAAACTCACTAAATCAACAATATTAAAAAATTTTGTGAATATAATATTAATGATCTATCTGTTATAACTTATCTGTTACATATATTAGTCTTGTACAATGTTGCAATGTAATCAGTTTAATAAACATTCTGATGTTATTCCATTGTTTTATTCCAATAAAATATTTCAATTCAATACAAATCCATATTCACAACATACCAAAGTACATTTTTACCGTCCCCCGTAACAACGCTTGGGAATTAGTCCGCGTACTTATCCGTAAACCCCCGTACAACTGTAGATGCGGCGGCCTAAATAAATAACGACCTTGAAAAGATCTGGGACTGCATTTTTTTATTGAACATGTTGACGTATTGCTTGAGAAATCTACATATT
The DNA here is from genome assembly GCA_029963805.1 of Aromia moschata. NCBI lineage: Eukaryota > Metazoa > Arthropoda > Insecta > Coleoptera > Cerambycidae > Aromia > Aromia moschata. Next base: position 30,163 of record JAPWTK010001227.1, read on the forward strand.
TCAAGGCCGTCACTGTTGCCATCAAAAGGATATCAGGGTAGACCCACAAACAATGCCCGACAAACGACAACCAATAAACTATTTTCAGCCATAAAGATACGTTATATAGATATTTGAGTATCGTAAAATCCTGTAACACCTAAATAGAAATAAATTTACCACATCTGTGGTAACATTACATTTTTTTTAATATAATTCTCATGGGGTTCCCCATTATTCAAAATTATAATTAGCTACATGAGATGAATTAAAATATGGTAAAAGTATGAGGAGTCATGCACGGTGACCTTGAAGAATATTTCATTTAGGTGCTCAAGTTCAATAATATCTGTGCGAAAAAAAGTAACTTTTTTTTTTTTAATAAGGAAGTAACGACACCATATATAAGAATATAACACCCAGTATAATCAAATAAGCAACAATGTTGCATAAGATAACATTCGAGGTTGAGATAAGCTTATATTTCCCTTATCTTGAAACTTAATACAATTTTAGCTACACGTCTTATCTCAACGCTGAAACAAAGGCCCTTTGTCTGTTAATGCAAGAACTGCCAACCTGTAAGATTACGATAAACGTCTCCAAGAAATCTATTGAAAAGATCAGCATCTAGGAAGTTATAAAAAGGCTTAAGCTTGCATCAACAAACGCCTGTACTGATAGTTTAGTTCTGAAGTCAGACCAGTTTAGAAAAGTCGTGAGACGCGTTCGTTCGTTAGCCAGTTAGTGCTATTCGGCAACGGCTCACTCTCGGTCAAAATTAAACAACTGTAATTTGAATCAAAAAATTGTAACTCTAAAATAAAAAAAGTGAAACAAGAAAAAAATTGTTTTTAAAAAATCATTATATCGAAAATCGATATAACAAATTGGCGCAGTCGTGCGGATTTCACGCGTTATTAGAACACGGACATTGCCTAACTAGTGACGTGGGATTCCAATCCTTCAGTGAGAAGAAAGAACCTGCGGGAAGAAGAAACAAATTTCAAGAAAGAAACCCCAAAGAAAAAGAAGAAACAATTTCAAGAAAGAAACCCCAAAGAAAAGGGAAGAAGAAAGAATTTTCAAGAAAGAAAATCCAAGAAAAATTTCCAAGAAAGAATTTTCAAGAAAGAAACAGGAGTAAATCACAAGTAGAACACGGCACCGGTCCTCACTATTTGCGGTTCTCTTGAGACGAAAGCAGAGCATCCAAACCTTCGATCTTCGAGCATCAAAGCCTTCGATCTTCGAGCATCAAAACCTTCGATCTTCGAGCATCCTAGTCCCTCTAGAACAAGGAGCTGCCTAACTAGTTCGCCTAGAGAAGCCGAGACGGATGGAAAAAGCTTGGTAAGTCAAAGAATTGTCTCGCTTGCATTGTCACGCTTTACCTAGTTTTAAGTTGAAAGAAAAACAGGATACAAACCATTCTGTTTACCCCTTTTACCAATTAGTAACCATTCTAGTCAGTAACAATCAAAAAGAAAAACATTTTAGGCAAAGTTTTGTGAAACAAATTTTCAAAAATCCAAAAAAAAAATTCTCTTTTACCTAGATATTTTTTGTTAATCACATTTAATTTGTTTAAATAAAATCAAAACAAAATGGAACACGAAACTGAAGACATTCCGGTAGAACCCTACAAGTTAGCCGAAATATTTTCAATCGTTCCTGAATTTGACGGAAATCAGATTTTCTTACAAACATTCATAAATGCCGTAAGATGTGCGTTTGATATGGCAGTAGATAACCAACGAATACTTTTAACTCTCCATGTCAAAAATAAATTGCGCGGAAAAGCAGCGGAACTTGTAAATTCACGAAACCCATCCACCTGGGATGAAATAAAAAATCTATTAGAAACTCATTTTGGAGATTCAAGAGATCTCACCTCTCTAATACAAGACCTCCAACGAATTAGCCAACATTCGAATGAGTCAGCTTTAAATTTTGTATCAAGATTGCAGACACACAACGCAAAAATGCACGCCGCAATTCAGAAACAACACTTAACACCAGAACAAAAAACCGCACAATCAAACTTAATAGAAACAATGACACTAAACACCTTACTAACAGGTTTAGATCCAAAATTAGCCCCTATCATCAGAGCAAGTAACCCTCGAGATATGTTACAAGCTATTGGCAGAATAAAACGCGAATTACAACTATCTTATTTCGAATCACAAAAATTACAAAGAAACAAACAGGTAACAAACCAACAAAATTCTTTTAGGCCCAACCTACAAAAACCAAACATCCAAAAATCATGTTCACACTGTAAACGATTAGGTCACACAATAAACGAATGTCGGATGAGACAAAACAATTCTCAGTATTCCCCATTTCAAAATTTTTCGAATAATTACAATCAAAATCAAGCATCATCACAAAATTTTTCTAGACCACAATTTAACCAAAATTTTTCTAAGCCCCAATTTAACCAAAATAGGCCAACAAACCTGCCAAATTCAACACAAAATTACCAACAAAATAGACCTTTAGCGATAAGGCCTAACCCAAATTTCAACAATCAACAAAGACCACCGATAATTAGACAAAATCCAAATTACCAATCGCCCAAAACTCATCATTTTAACACCGAAAATCAATATTACGATTACAACTATGGTACCCCGATTCATGAGTATAACAACGAATACTACTTTGATGATACCGCTCATCAAAATCAATTCGAAACAAATTATAGCACATTTGATGATACCGCTCATCAAAATCAATTCGAAACAAATTTCAGCACATTTGATGATACCGCTCATCAAAACCAATACGAACATCATAATACATTTGATGATACAGCTCATCAATACTACGACGAAAATTACCAACATGAGTATACAAACAATCATTACGAAAACCAGGATTTTCACAAGCGTTTATCAATCGAAAACCAACCGCCAGATTTAACACCGAACTTAACCGAAATTCAATCCCAAATGCAAACACTACACTTGAACAAACAGGCAGACGAACAGATTTTCCTTTAGAAATTAAATCGGAAAAATCACTTTTAACCGTTAGCTCAAAAAATCTTTATTACATAAAAGACGCTACCGATAAATTCAAAATTTTAATAGACTCTGGAGCCGGACTTTCTATTTTCAAACCAGAAACATGCAAAAATTACTCTCAACGTTCCCCAGAAAATTTAGTAATACAAGGCATTACAGATCAAAAAGTTTTAATACAAGAATCAGTTTTAATCCCATTTACATCAGGAAACCCTCACAAAGTGTACATTCATAATCTCGATATCGATTTCGACGGACTTTTAGGAGCAGATTTTCTCGAACATTATAATTGTGTCATAGACATAAAAAACAAACAACTAATCACAAATTTCAAAACCATTCCTTTATTTAAAGTAGAAGAAACCTCGGAAAAACAGGAAAACCCTCAAAACAAAAAATTTCCAAAATTTCAAACAAAATTTGAAAACAACATTTCAATTCCACCTCGTACCGAACAAATATTTAAATTTAATTGCAACCTAACCAACACAGAAGCTATACTGGTAGCTCAAGAAAAAGAAAAAGTTAGATTACCAAATGCTATTGTCAAAATTAATAACAAAGGAGAATTTTATTCAACAGTCCTCAACGCAAATGCTATTCCAAAATCAATAAATTTTTCGGACATCGAACTCGAACCAATCCAAAATATTTCAATAAATTGCCAAAATTTTGATGAACCTCCCGATTCATCATTCCCTATTGACAGAAATTCAGAAATTCAAAATCAATTGAGACTCGAACATTTAAACGACGAAGAAAGAAATTTAATAACCGAACTTTGTTTAAATTTCTCAGATATCTTCTATCTGGAAGGAGATAATTTAACTTTTACCAACGAAATTAAACATTCAATAGACACAGAAAACGCAAAACCTATTTTCACTAAATCGTACCGTTACCCTCAAATTCACAAAGATGAAGTAAAGCAACAAATTTCAAAAATGTTACAACAAGGTATAATAAGACCATCTCTTTCACCATGGTCGTCCCCTGTATGGGTTGTCCCAAAAAAAATGGACGCCTCCGGAAAACAAAAATGGCGCGTAGTCGTTGATTACCGTAAGCTAAATGAAGTTACCGTAGGAGATAAATACCCTCTTCCAAATATTTCAGATTTACTCGATCAATTAGGAAAATGCCAATACTTCACTACTTTAGACCTAGCATCAGGCTTTCACCAAATCGAAATTGACCCAAAAGATATTCCAAAAACAGCTTTTTCAGTAGAGAACGGACATTTCGAATTTTTACGTGTTGCGTTCGGATTAAAAAATGCACCAGCTACATTTCAAAGAGTTATGGATAATATTTTATTAGGTATTCAAAATGAAAGATGTCTCGTATACATGGATGACATCATAGTCTATTCACCAACCATTCACGAACACATTGCTAGATTATCAGAAGTATTTAAACGTTTACGAAAAGCAAATCTAAAAATTCAACCTGACAAATGCGAATTTTTACGTAAAGAAGTTGCATATTTAGGTCACATAATCACACCCGACGGAGTAAAACCAAACCCCGAAAAAAATTAATTGTGTCGCAAATTTCCCAGAACCAAAAAATCAAAAGGACATAAAATCATTTTTAGGACTATCAGGATATTACAGACGATTCATTCCTCAATTTGCAAAATTAGCTAAACCATTGACAAAATTACTTCAAAAAGATATCACATTTAATTTCGATTCTGAGTGTCAAAAATCATTTAATCAATTAAAAGAATTATTAACCTCTTCACCAATTTTAATCTATCCAAATTTTGATGAACCATTTATTTTAACAACAGACGCAAGTTCATACGCAATAGGAGCCGTCTTATCACAAGGCCCAATCGGAAAAGATCTTCCAATTGCTTATGCCTCACGAACCTTATGTCATGCCGAAACCAGATATTCAACTATCGAAAGAGAACTTCTCGCCATAGTATGGTCAGTCAAACATTTCAGACCCTATCTTTTCGGACGAAAATTCAAACTAATAACGGATCACAGACCATTAACTTGGTTATTTTCAATAAAAGACCCAGGAAGTCGCCTCGCTCGCTGGCGTTTAAAATTAGAAGAGTACGATTACGAAATTGAATACAAACCCGGTAAAATTAACAAAAATGCAGATGCCCTTTCAAGAATTAAAATCAATCATTTCCAAAAATGTTCAGAATTACAAAACAAAATTTTCACCTCGAACTCAGATAACGAATCTAACACCTCAGATTTAACTGAAATCTCACCAGAAACAATCTTACAAGAACTCGATACTTTTGTAAACTTATATAAAACACAATCATTAATTGACTACTCGAAAATCAATTTTACAAATGATCAATTATTAGACAAATCACATAAAGAAATAATAACATTTTTCCAAAAAAGACAAATTACAAGATTTACATTACAAAATAATCGAAGACATTTTTGAGGAAAATCCAAATTTTTGTCATAACAAAATAAATGTCGTCACAAGTAAAACAATCAAAAATAGAAAATACTACATCGTCTTATTACCATTTGACCCAGACGAAGTAATCGAAACCATGTTCATAACACTCTACAGAGAGAAAGATATTTTCGATCATTCAAAAACATATTATGTCGAAAACAATTTAGACCTACCCATTCTAGAAATGCTTTCATTTATTTTTTCTGAAAAAGAATTAAAATTAACTATTTGCCAAAACTTAATTCAAATTCCCGATCAAGATCAAATTCCAATAATCTTAGAACAATATCATGTAGGAAAAGCAAACCTCCACCGCGGAATAAACGAAACAATAAGAAGAATCAAAAGCAAATACAATTGGCAAGGTTTAACTAAAGACGTAGAAAAATTCATCCAAAATTGTGAAATTTGTCAAAAATCCAAAATTTTACGAAAAAAATCTAAGCAACCCTCTTGTAATAACAGAAACACCAAAAACACCTTTCGAAAGAATCAATATAGACATTTTAGAAATTCCAACTAGAAATTACGTCCTAACAATAAGAGACGAATTAACAAAATTCACCCAAGCATATCCACTTCAAGACAAATCAGCTAAATCGACAGTAAACACTCTTTTACTCTATTTCCAACATTATGGTACACCTCTTCGCATACATTGTGATTACGGAAAAGAATTCGACAACACACTTTTAAAAGATTTATGTTCCCTTTACAACATCAAATTAACATTTTCAAGCGTTAACCATCCTCAAAGTAATGGATCAGTCGAAAGATTCCATGCTACACTATTAGAAATGATTAGAGTGAACTTATTAGAAAATCCAAATGAACATCCATTAACAGTCATACCATATGCTGTTATATGCTATAACAATTCAGTAAACAAAACTCACGGTTTCACACCATACGAACTAATTTTCGGACATACGTCTAGTCGTCCTCCTGAAACACTATACAACCAAAAAGAATTAATTTCGAAATACGTACGCGATTTAAATAACAAAATTTCATATTACTACAAAATCGCTCGAACAAAAACAAATTTACAAAAAGAAAAAGCTAAAACCAGATTTGACAAACACATATCACAAAATATTCCACAATACAAAATCGGAGATAAAGTCTACATAAAAGAATCTCAAATTAAGGACAAATTGAAAAACAAATTTAACGGTCCTTTCGAAATTATCGAAACCTTTCAAAATTCAGCAATTCTTTTAAATCCCGAAACAAATCAAAAAACTAAAGTAAACTTCGATAGAATGAAACCCTATTTTGAAAGCTAAATTTACTTTCAGGATACTCCTGCTGATCGGAACAGCAATTTCACAATACACCATTTCACCTATCAACAATACCATCGGAATATATTACCATCAAGACAGTCAAATCACGATTACAAACAAAAAATGGACACTGCTAGTACACAAAAATGTATCTGCACTACAACTCGCATTCGAACACAATGAAAAAATATTAGAAAATTTAATAAAAACAATCGAACCAAATTTTGAAAACATGAATTTATTCAAGGGACAAGTAAAAATACACGTTAGCTTACTAACACAAATTTCGAGATCAATCGAAGAAAAATTACAAGAAATCAATTTTGATACGAAACGTTACAAACGTGGAATTCTAAATGGCATCGGAACAATATTCAAATCAATAACAGGAAATTTAGATTCAGAAGATGGCGAATATTATGCAAATTGCATTAACAAATTAACAAATGATGAACACCAACTAGAAAACTTACTGAAAAATCAAATATCGGTAACCACAAGTGTTATCAAAAACTTTAACACAACCATACAAAAATTACAAATCGATGAGGTCACATTTAACAATGACATTAAAATAATCTCAGATTCAATCTACAAAACGGCAGATAAAATAAAAATAATTGAAGCCAAACTTAAATTTTTAGAAAAATGCGAACTGCTCATGGAAAGTTATCTGTATATCGAAGATCAGTTAAATAATGTTTTGAATTCAATAACATTTGCGCGACTAAAAATAATACATTCTTCAATCATTAATCCTGAAAACCTGATAACTTCACTTCAGGAAATTTCTCAAAATTTACATCGAAACAATTTACCTCTTATAATCAAATTATCTAATGTAGCAAAATATCTAGATATAATTGAATTAGAAGCATTCCAAACAAATTCAAATTTAGTATTTGTATTAAAAATACCCCTAATCGACCAACAACGCTACACCTTATTCAGAATTTTCCCAATTCCTATCTTAAACAACAGAACTGGTTTATATCATGTACTGTCAACTTCTCAAAAATATATCGCGCGTGATGACGATTCTTTGATGTACATTGCTATGTCGGATTTAAACACATGCAAACCATTATTTCCCGGCACAAGGATTTGTTCAAATTTATTCGGATATCCAATTGATGACAACGCCATATGCGAAGCTCAAATACTCAAAAACCTAAGGACTCTTCCAGAAAACTGTCAAACGTCTGTTATTTTCGCAAAAGGATACAAAGTCCAACAGCTAACTCCAACCACCTGGCTTATTATAAATCCAGAACCTCTTCAAGTCACAGTCAACTGCAGAAGTATAAATTCAAGAACCGAATTAATCTTCAAAAATTCCATCCTGAAGCTACAACCTGGATGTACCGCATTCATCGGAGCAACAAAAGTTCAAGCCGATTCCAATGACGTCACCGTCGCTAACTACGACCCTCATCAGATTCTAATCCCTTTTGATTGTTGTGAAGATATCCCAGACAACATTCAAATCCCCAAATTACAACCTCTAAAACTAAACGACCTCAACGTTGAAGACCTCAATATTGCCAAGCACAAATTAGATGAATATTCCAAAACCCTCGACGACCTAATCAACGAACCTTTTGTCACCAAACACATTTCATGGTTTACCTATTTTACCATCATTCTAATAATTACTCTTATTATCCTTTACATTTTTTGTAAATGCCAAAGAAAAAGGAGACTAGCCATCGCCCTTTCAAATTCTCCACCACCTCCACCAGGACCCTCAAGATTCAGCAAGCTGCGTTTCTCTTCAATACTACCCAGAAGGAGACCATCCATTCGTCCCGAAGACATCGCTGTCCCAGAAGAAGAAGACATCGAATTTAATTAAAAAAATCAGTTTAGTTCAGTGCCAGTGTACTAAAACCAAGTGAAAAGAAATTTTAAGACTTTGATTTAATCAATAATCAATTTAACCTTTTACTAATTATGTTCAACATATTAATTTTACAATTTTAAATGTTTCATATCCTACTTTTAATTTTGTATTTTCATATTTAAAAATATTTCGCTTTGTTAAAAGTTGCTGTACATATAACACCAACTTTTAATAATAGGGGGGAGTTGTTATATAAGAATATAACACCCAGTATAATCAAATAAGCAACAATGTTGCATAAGATAACATTCGAGGTTGAGATAAGCTTATATTTCCCTTATCTTGAAACTTAATACAATTTTAGCTACACGTCTTATCTCAACGCTGAAACAAAGGCCCTTTGTCTGTTAATGCAAGAACTGCCAACCTGTAAGATTACGATAAACGTCTCCAAGAAATCTATTGAAAAGATCAGCATCTAGGAAGTTATAAAAAGGCTTAAGCTTGCATCAACAAACGCCTGTACTGATAGTTTAGTTCTGAAGTCAGACCAGTTTAGAAAAGTCGTGAGACGCGTTCGTTCGTTAGCCAGTTAGTGCTATTCGGCAACGGCTCACTCTCGGTCAAAATTAAACAACTGTAATTTGAATCAAAAAATTGTAACTCTAAAATAAAAAAAGTGAAACAAGAAAAAAATTGTTTTTAAAAAATCATTATATCGAAAATCGATATAACATGTATATTTTTTCAAATGCAACCCTATGGCTTGTGACCCCTCATTGTAAAGCTGGTGGAAAGAGGAATCTAACGCACTGATCAAATTTTAATTTTTAGTATGTTTGTAGGGTTGCATACAATTAAAACGTAATTTTATAATTTAATTTATTTTTAACGCAACAATTTCGTACTCAAAATGTGTGTTGTTTAGTTTTGGAATGTAAACGTTACTTTTCATATGTCCCCAAAAAAATTCCAAGCAATTTTTTTGCCACAACTGATATTTGTTATTTTTTGCTAATGTTTTTACACGGCCGCAAAGAGTAATTTAGTTTGTATGCTGTATTCAGAGTTTGAAACGAAGTGTTATTTCAAATTGGTGAAAATGTCTTATTTAACTGAATCACAAAAAAATCGAAATTTTGATGATGACGTGATAGGGCGCGAACTCAATGCGAAGTTGTTCGCTTGTTTCGAGAAACGCATCCTGACTTGCCACCACTAAATCAAGGTACCATTAGTAAAATTGAGGCACAATATCGAGAGATGGGTCATGTAAGGAAAGTACCGAGTAAGAGGTAGGCTGTTGTTGATGACGACACGAAGTTGAATTTGTTGCTTGCTCTAGAAGAAAATCCAATCACTCCAGCCCGTCAACTGGCCCGTGATAGTAATCTTAATCACAAAACAGTTTTAAAAATACTTAAATATGAGAAAAAACGCCCATATAAAATGCAAGCTGTTCAAGAACTACTTGAAGATGATCCAGATCGACGAGTGGAATTTTGCGATTTATTGATGACTTGTATTGATCAAAACCAGTTATCTTCAGAGTGGATAGTTTTCTCTGACGAGGCTACTTTTACATTAAATGGGCACGTAAATCGCCAAAATTGTCGTTACTGGGCTGAAGAGAACCCCCCATTGGATGAGGGAACTTCATACTCAGCGCCCACAGAAAACTAATGTGTGGGCCGGAATAATACAAGATATAATTGTAGGACCATTTTTCTTTGATGACACTCTTAATGGATCAAGATACTTGCGTTTACTCCAGCACGAACTAATTCCAGTGCTATGTCATTTATTTCCAAACCCCTTAAACCCTAACTTGACCGACGAGAGGTTATGGTTTCAGCAAGATGGGGCGCCACCACACTTTGCTGCCATTGTTCGTCAGTATCTGGACAGAATTTTTCCCGGTAGGTGGATTGGGAGGCGAGGTAATATTGAGTGGACAGCAAGATCTCCAGATCTTACACCACTGGATTTCTTTTGTGGGGACATCTTAAAAGTAGGGTTTACATTCAGAAACCCAACAACATAGCATATCTGCAGGAAAGGATAAGAGAGGAAATCGGAAAAACACCGCAAATGTTGCATAATGTAAGGGACGAAACCTACCACAGACTGGGATGCTGCCAACAAGTGAATGGTGCACATTTTGAACAATTGTTACGTTGAAAATAAATTTAATTTTTAAATTGTTTTAATTGTATGCAACCCTACAAACATACTAAAAATTAAAATTTGATCAGTGCGTTGAATTCCTCTTTCCACCAGCTTTACAATGAGGGGTCACAAGCCATAGGGTTGCATTTGAAAAAATCTTGTTGAGGGTGGTTTCAGCCACCCCTGAAGGGCTATATTTTTCACATTACTTGCAAAATGTAGGTAAATACATTTAAAAGTTGACGTGTCTCGGGAATTTTTTGAAAAATCATTCACCACCCCGCTAGCGAATATATTCCAGTTAAAGTCTCCACCGTGTATATGTAGTACAATAGGTGCAGAAATTAAGGGATATAAAGAAATAAAACATATTTTTCACAATAACTAACGTTTTTTTGATAATGCTGAATTAATGATAATGGATTATTGCTAAATAAAATCTTAACTTAAAACAATTAACAAAAATCGAAAATTGATCCTTACATTGATTTTTTGCACAAACGACAATTTCAATCATTCCGAGCACTATGAAACAAAATTCGCAGCGCTTTGAAACTATCAGGGTCTCTTTGGAGTACTTTGAGGTTGAAAAATTGCAGTCAATATCCTTAGTCTATCCATTATTTGCAAAGTTATTCCAAGTTATGCAAATATCCCTAATTATGCAATTTTTACCTCTTTCACAATCAACAATTTCGTTACGATTTTTTTATATAAAAAATTGATTTTGGCGGATTGTTATTTTAGAAAAAAAAAACAATCGCTACAACTTGTAAAGAATACTTTGCAGTTTTCAAAACCCTACTTGAATTTTCTGTACCTTCATAATTGTTTTGCTTTGAACGGCGATAACTCAGCGAAATATCGTGGCTCGAAAATAGGTCAAATTAAAGAAAATTTAATTATCTAAAAGACTTTTATGATCAAATTATAGAAAAAAGTATTGAGGTCCGTAGACCTCTTAAAAGACAAGTAAAAATTTGGAAAACATTTTTTTCCATGGTTTTCTTATGATCACTCAAAAACTGCTAACACTAAACATTTTTAAATACAAGATCCAAAAACTAGAAACTTGGAGCTTCAATCCACTTTTATTCCTTTTCCTTACCTCTATTTTTTTCTCAAATTCCAGCTTTTTAAAAATTACTTTAAAATTTGTGATTTTTTTAAATTTACATCCTTTAATTTCTGCGCCTAGTGTATTTACATATGTTACATATTTCAATGATTTATTTGTAAATACGGGTAATAAATCGGTGTAGAATAATAGGGTTTTCAGTTTGAAATACTGATCAATGAATATGCTATCCAAGTATATTCTAAAGTATGCTATCCAAGTCTATTCATCCACAAGTAGGTATGTGGAATTATTGCGATACAGTTAACAATTCGTGGTATGACACATTATTAAACGAATTAGTCACTTCAGAACAGAAATAAAGTCGTAAAAACGAGTATTTAAAGTATGATTAATACGACTAATGTACACAAGTAATCCTTCTTTGAACTCCTTCAGATTTATGTATGTAAGTGACTTTTTCCAGTTTTCAACACTAATAACTATTTACTTTTACTTGGAATAATGAAAGTAGCTTATTAGGTTTTGCGCTTATATGTTTGATAGATACGGATCATCAGATTCGAAAATATACGAAATAAAATGTTGAATTTACTAAAATTCCAAACAGAACCAGTGTTCTGTCTTTCCCATACGAGGTACATAAAATAGCAAACAAATAAGAATACTGGTATAATCATATTGATTATATGATTATATACCTACCAACTATATAGGTATATATTTATACCTTATATACAAATAATATTTTATTTACACTTTTTAAGTTTTATGTAATACATGTTAAATCTTATACTCATCTTTTACTTAGTAGATATAGAAAAATGGCATAATATGCTGTACTTATTAAGGCGGATCGACACTAATGAGAATTTATGTTGTACGTTGTATTTTAAAATTCTGAAAATATGAACGGCGTAAATTTAAATCTGGTATTTTGTACTAAAGTACTTATTTTGGCACGTAAATATTTATCTTGTATGTTATATTGCCGAATTCACCGTGTCAAGGCTTGTTCCAATGACAAGCTGGCCTCTCCTTGACTGAGATTGCTTGCTTAAAATTTTTGTGACTTTTTCATAATTTTCGGTCCGATCAAATTAATGAGAACTTTAAAATCTTATTGACATGCCAAGAAAATTGTAAAATTGTCCTATTGTCTCACAGCACCTTATGTTCATAGTATTCTTTCATCGCTATTTTTTCTTCTGTATATAGAAAGCTTCGTTGTTATGACTCTTAATCACTCTTTTTGTGCAGCGTAGATAATTATGTATAATTATGGACAATGCAGATTTATTTAAAAAAAATGGAACATGACATGTTCCTGACATAGTAAACTGAAACAAAACTACAGATGAATTCATAATCAAGTTCATATTAATACTAGTCTGAAATGCAAATCTCTTTGATGTTGACTGGAAAGCCGATAAACAACGAATAGCGTGCGTTGTTAGAAACGAAATCATTTGTGTGCATTTGCAAGCGGTGCGCATACATCAATAATTTAAAATGAGCTTTGTGACAAATACAACACACCACGCACATTTTTAGTGAAGTGGATTTGCCTTTAGCCTACGGCCAAGTAGGCAGGAGCTAAAATCATCAAAAAAGTGTTCTTGAAACTCATAAGGAGTCAAAATTCCTGAAGTGGGCCACTTAAAATCGATGTGTTGAATGGTAGTCGCATAGGTGCCGCCGCCGCCGCCGCCGCCACTCGGAGCCACGCCGCACGCGCCTTTGCGACCTGCTCCTCCGCGCCTCGCCCCTTCTCGCCTCGCTAGCAAACACATATGCAATAAATAATAAAAATTTTACTTAATTTATTTTATTTTATTTCGTTTTAACAATGAAGTCGATAAATTAAGTATTTACATACGTTTAGTACAACTTTGGTATGATCGGAAAAAATCTTACTTTCTAATTTTTTTATATCGAACGGTTTGAAACGATGATATTGTCGGGATCCTTTTATGGTGTTAGCATTTGAAAAACGTGATTCTAGGTGTTTTTTTTGTGTTTTTCGTATGCATCCGATGAACAATAGGGTACAAGCGCCCAAGAGTACGCACTTAATTTTCAATGTACAGCAAAATTCTAGTATTTTTTAAATAAAAAATTAACGATCACTCCAGAAGTTAGTATAAACCTTTACGGTTTTGTTTATATATTGTTTTTAGTTTAATGTGTCAACAGAAAAGGTGAGCTATTACTTGAAAAAAAATACAAATGCGTACTCTTAAGAACCTAAGCTCCTAAGAGTACGCAAGTGTGTCCCTAAGAGGACGCACTAATTTGAACACAGTTTTCAAATGAGGAAAGTAAGACAGTATATGCAAAATCAATTTTATTCTCAGTTATAAAAAAAAACAAATATATGAACACTTTTAAAAAGTAAAATATTGAAGATATTAGACATTATATCTACTACATATTCGCCCACTACATATTCTATGTACAAAAATCACAGATAAACTTTCCATGGCCCTGGAAACTGGTACAGTCTTCGTGTCACCATGTATTACACTGATTGCACTGAATCCACATAAATGTGCTGTAATGTTCATTATAGCCCGCACACAGCGTATTCTTTGGTTTAATCGATGCTGACGTCAGCTCTGATCTGATTTTGACGATTTTCGTTTTCACTTTCTGCTTTTCCTCCAATTTTGCAGAAAGCTTGTTTTTATAGGTTGTCGATGTTAGAATTTCTAACTTTTTTGAGTTTTTCCTTCTGACAATTTCGTGTGTGGCTTTAGGAAGTGGCAATATCATTTTGGGCGTTACAATAGTGCTGGTGGCAGAATCATTAGATAAACTCTTCTTAGGCAATACTCCTGAAGGTCCAGGAGCTGAATCAAGTAGCTGAGAACTAATAAAATTTTGAGAATTTGTGTCTTGACTATGATAGTCTTGTGTTATTATAAAATATATTGCTATTTCATTGAATCTGTACGCAACTGCGCCCAAGAGTACGCAACTGACCCCAAGAGTACGCATGCGTACTCTTTGGGTGCGTACTCTTATGTTCAAACCTACATTAATCATAAAATGGCGTTCTCTCATACCAAGCTGTATTTTGTATAGACCAAATCATGTCGATCATAAGCTCAATAACTCAGCTTTTAGGTAAACAGAGAATGATCAGAGTAGAAGTAGTAATATGAAAGGTACAGCTTACCGTAATCCGCTTAAATATTATAGAAAATACGTCCAGAATAGATATTTCCCCATACTAGTCAAACACTTAGCAGCAACGCGCTTTCTATCTAACCTCATTTTAATGTCCAACTGACTAATGCGCCAGTATAATTGGAAGCCACGGCAGTGTTGTGGACTACGATATAATGGACGTGCGTACTCTTAGGAAACGCGTACTCTTAGGCGCTTCTACCCTATTCTGTAACATGTGGCGATCCAGGGGCGTGTGGAGCGACCCGCGCGGCCGCGGATACCCTTTTGTTACTTTTCAGATTTACCGAGCGGCCTTGTTAAATCTGCACACTTATACTATGTGGATTCGTTGATTAATTCGTCCAAGAGAAAACATTAGCTTACCTGATAACGCCTTGATTAGTCGACTGTAGGTGTTAGGCCCCCTTTGGTAGTCCGGCGCGAAATAAAACACTACTGTACAAATTAGGGAGTATTTTAATTTAACCAAAACAAACTGTAACAAATGCCGTTAACCAATCCCCGGTCACGCGTCTTATTCCCGATAATAACTAATTAATACTTGAAGGCGCTTTGATCAACACCTACAATATAATGTTCCTGAACAAATACAATAATAATAACCATATAGTTAATTAGTGGGATGAGGTCAAATGTTTCAAAAAAAAACTAATTTTCAGTTAGTTGACTTTTCGCAAAATTTATTTGCATCCTCAGGACTAATTGCAAATAAATTTTGCGAAACGTCGACTAACTGAAAATTAGTTTTTTTTTGGAAACATTTGACCTCATCCCACTAATTAACTATATGGTTATATGGAAACAGGTCACTAATCCTACATTACAAACAATAATAATAGCAAACTTCAAGGATTAATCAGAGCCAAAACGACAACGTAAGAAGTCATGGAGCGGAAG
Source organism: Aromia moschata (assembly GCA_029963805.1). Classification (NCBI taxonomy): domain Eukaryota; kingdom Metazoa; phylum Arthropoda; class Insecta; order Coleoptera; family Cerambycidae; genus Aromia; species Aromia moschata. The sequence continues at coordinate 46,096 of JAPWTK010001227.1, forward strand.
AAAAGAACTGACTTTTTCGGGTTTTCAGCGCATGAAAAGTTACATTTCCCACTGTACCTTTTTCAATTTAATTCGTTTTCGTTTTCATTCCCCTAAAAACCCTTCTAAATCGACTGATGACTGATGAGACTTTTTTTCGACTGATATTCTTACCCAAAATTTTTCCTAACAGACCCAAAAGTATTTTATAATCATTGCAAACATTTATTTTTTCCCATCAATATTTGACTGACCATATGAGACGCTAATGTTCTCGTAAATCCATTACTTTAATAAGGATTTTGAATACGCACAAAAGGTACGCTAATAAAATTTTGACCCTACGCAATATTTCCGGTAAGAAAGTCCCTAATAAAATTTTAAATAATGAGCACATGTTATAGGTAAAACTATCTTCTCTTTTTTAGAAAAAATCAACCCCATTATACTGACACCAATTTGTAACAATTCAAACTCAATTTTTTTTGAAAAATTCGCTAGCCCATTCATACAGTTTTCGCGATGTTACTATAGTTTTATTTTATAACTTGCGCGGTAAGCGCTTCTTTTGCCCCCAAAGCCACCAATGTCGTCGCAAGCTCCTTTGCCATGAGCGGTAGCAAAAAAGTTCCACTCAGCTTTAATACCAAAGTCTTCTTCGTGGTATAACAAATTCAGCAAATTGAATCGATTTTTATATTGTGATCCAGCCCCATCTGAGAAGTAATGTATACTTTCTTTACATTTATTGCTCCGAATTTCATTTTTAAAAATTTTAGCATTTTTGAGTGATATAAATGTACTCCAACAGCATCATGATTTTCATAATCAGAAATAACAACGTAATTTATAAATATAAATTATAAATATAAATGCTAAAATTTTTAAAAACGAAATTCTGTTATCTGAAATAAATATTTTTTTTTTATAAAGTGAATATGCTATCGTATTCTCCTATTATTCTTGTATCTGCCATTAAAATTCCGTAAATTTTTATAAAATACTCGCTGAATAATCGCATTTTCAAAAAAAAAAACTTACCTAGAAAGTAATTTGCTTATAACTTTTGCAAAATAAAAATTTTGCCAAAACATTTTAGGACATTAATTTTGAAATATAAACCTTCAATATCCCTAAAAAAGAAATATAAAATTCAACACATCGATTTTAAGTGGTCCTCTTCAGGTATTTTGACTCAAGGCTAGTTCTGACGATTTCCTATGTATTTTTTTGCGTAGAACACAATGCGCTGAGTCAGTAGAGCTGAAACGGTCCCCTATTTTTTTAAATTAACAGTTGTGAAAAAAAAACGTCTTTTTTTCACATTTTCGCTATATCTCCTTTCCTTGGCATATGTTATATAGCATATGCATTTAAGAACTTGTAGCCTATTGAATTTCCAAAATTTTAAGCTCAATCCGAAAGTCTCCAAGTGCTATTGTTAACTTGAAAATGACTGCTGAAGTTGAAAAAATGCTTTTTTCACTATTTTTTTACTTCGAAAGTAGGGCGACTATGATCATGAAATTTGTTGGAGGGACTGCTATTTGTACTATGAATTACAAAAAAAAATCAGTTCGATCCGTTAATAACTTTTCGAGTAATTAACGGCCGAGTTTTTTTTGTAAGCCTTAATTAACAATGACGCAATTTCTGTGTTTATTGTACGATATTAACTGGGTTGGGCTATAAAAATCATAAATCTCTTCAAGTTTGCGAGACTTTTTTGAGATTTTGAAAAATAATAATTTGGGTCAGTTTTATAACGTTTTCTACGCGACTAATTTTTTTGACGCGACGTATATCAAGACGCGTATTTAAAGAAAATGGACGTCAATATATTACAGTCACAATTCCGAGAATTTAGAAGCGGTAACGCTAAAACAATATATATGATACGTCGCGTTAAAAATGTAGTCGTGTAGAAAACGTTATAAAACTGACCCAAATTAATATTTTCAAAAAATATCAAAAAAGTCTCGCAAACTTAATGAGATTTATGATTTTTCTAGCCCAACCCGGTCAATATCGTACAATAAACAAAGAAATGGCGTCATTGTTAATTAAGGCTTGAAAAAATTCACCGTTAATTACTCGAAAAGTTATTAATGGATCGAGCTGAATTTTTCACTACAAATAGCACTGCAAGAAATTTCATGATCATAGTCGCCCTACTTTCGAAGTAAAGAAATAGTGAAAAAAACTTTTCAATTTAAGCAGTAATTTGCAAGTTAACAACAGCACTTAGAGACTTTGGGTTGAGCTTAAAATTTTGGAAATTCAATAGGCTACAACTTCTTAAATGCATATGCTATATAAAATATGCCAAGGAATGGAGATATAAGCGAAAAATGTGAAAAAATACGTTTTTTTTCAGAAATTGTTAATTTAAAAAATTAGCGGACGGTTTCAAACCATCAAAAATAGCCCTATATGTTTCAATAACACATAAAAGTCTCTGACTAGTGAACTAAAGCTTGCAACCCCATTGTCGCGACCTAATCTTGGTCATGCTGTACCGAGTGCTGTACGATGCGACAGCGTTTTTTGGCCAATAATATACCGGCTCGGACGGATGATGATGCGATGTTATTAGCATTCATTGTCTCTAGTTATTTAAAAAACAGCGGAGCAAAAGAACATGTAGTGGTCATCCCTGACCACTCAAAGCGACCGATCAAATGTTAAAATTCGATAAAGAATTAAAGAAGAACGCAATTAAAACCATTGTTCTAATCTGGTCTTTAATAAATGTTCAAACTATGCCCCGTTGACTTTTTGACAGTAACCAAACCGCGATTCAAATACTTATTTTACTTTTTGTAATCTATATTAGTAGGCTTATTTACACGCGCTATGTTTTAAATAACCCCACAAAAGAAATCCATGGGGGTTAGGTCAGGCGATCTATGAGGAAACTCGAATTGACCCCTTCACCCAATCCATCGACCCAGAAATACTTTCTCTAAGTATTAATTTAAATAATTGATTTAATTTAAATAATTAAGAATGCGTTTTGTATTATTTATTCTCAATTTCTGGAATTCTGGATAACTGTTAAGAGTGTGTTATGTGAAATAGCCGAGCAAATAGTTCCTCTTGTGTCCGAGTGATTTTTTAAATGAAATTTCTTTCGTTTTTTATGGAATTTTAACATTTGATCGGTCGCCGTTTTAAAATGGCTTGATAGAATCGAATCAATATTTAGTAGCATACTGCGTGAAGTAAAATCTTTCAAATGAGGTCTCATAAGCCATATGTTGTCATTTAAAAAAATATCAATGACGTCATACATGCACGTTGCAGTCGCATAAAACTTTTAATTAATCGTTGCGTATTTGACAGCTGTCAATAAAAAAACAAATGAAGTACGCCAAAATGACAGCAAATGAAAAATTTAATTGACGTGTCCGAGCGTTTTTTTCTAAAAAAAATATCCTCTGACTTTTATCGAATTTATGCGCGACTTTATGCCCTCACTGTATATTACATTACTGTGACTTCATTGCAGCGTTCAGGTCGAAGCGATTAGACTTAAATGCGAGGTGGAGGAGTCTACAGGGTGTTCATATACTTATGTGTATCGACTATATTTTTATTTATTTTTACTGGTACACGCTATATATTTTTACAAATTTTGACAGTGCATAAAACTTAAACACCTTTGCGTACCTCGTTTAAACCACATCGGAGACATATTTTGATGATTTTCTAATTTTTTCGACTTCACAATTGACACAACTTTTTTGAAGAGTTGGCCTCCATTTCATTTTTGGCACGACGCACAGTGTTTCCTTTTCCCGATTTCTTGGCCAAAAATGCTGAAATCGAAGATTGGCAATTCAATTTTTCATCATTGTAATGTTGTAGAGGGGGCTTTGGTACGTTATAATCTCGAAGGACAGGTTCCTGGGTTTATTACCTGAGACAAGGGAACAGTTTGAAAGTTGAGGTTCCTGCACCTACACGTATAACGCGCTTGCCGTTCTGCCGATATAGTTATATTGTGAAGTGAATATTTTTCGAACTAGTGAATTGTTTTTAAAAATTTCTTTTGGACGTTGTTCCTAAAGGTATGTAGATTACTTTTTAACGTTGAAATGATAAAGATTTGTAATTTTTAAGTAATGAATGTGTATTAGAATGTAGTCCGGTAAAAACGCGTCTTTTCTGAGGTAGAAAAAACATTCGGACAGACGTTTAGTAAAAACTTCCGCCGACTTCCGCCTCGAAATTGCATGGAGCATGAAGAGGAAGAAATAAGCTTTAAATAGAGACCAAATTTGGCTGCTGAGAGGTGCGGTAGCACATTTCAGAGCCGTTAGAGTGGCCGCGCGCGACCGAGGAATTTCGGCGCTAGACGCTTTAGAGAGTTGCGGCCGGCTAGGTATTAATAAAAGGTTCATACCTGGCTTCTCTAATGCGCATTCTTTCGTGGAAAATAATTTTAAGGGAGTAATCCCTAATACATTGTTTTCCTAATTTTTATGAATTGTAATTTAACATTGTGTTTCTTATTTTAGGAACACCATTAAACATGGCTCCAAGAAAAATAATTTCTTTATGAAGAAAATATATTTTTTTAATGATTGAAAATCTCGGAAATGCCAAATTCAGCGATAAGGTAGAAGCAATTGAAAAAGCTTTCCATTCAAGGCTGAAGGCGCAGATTTATCCGATATGTCCTCAGACGATTGCGACTCGGAATATTCCGAAGAGCTCTGATAGCTAGCAGTCACACTAGTTATTCATGTATTTAAATTTAATCAATGTATTTTAGTTTATTGTACAATAAAAATATATTATCCAAAGAAAAAGTGAGTATCGCTATTCCTGCACGAAATATCTTTTTTTGTTATTTTTTTTTAATCCGCCATTTCGAATTTCGAAAATTCAATTTCATTGTTAAAATAATAATTCATAAATAAGTACATCAAATCGTACCATGTTTGTAATAAACGATTTTTCAACAAATATTGCAACCATTTTGGGTCAGCCATTTTGAATTTAAAAAAAATTCATGCATTTTCGAAATCACCGACCTGAAAGACCCCTGTATACAAATTTTCAGCCCATTCCAATAACAAAAAGTCTTTTTGGCCACGAAATCGAGAAAAGGAAACACTGTGCGACGCGACGCATACTTAACAATATAACGATTCTCCATCTTCTGAATTAAACTAAGTTTTATAATGCCCTTCAACACATAAACGTAATTCCTACTCATTTTGCATTCATTCAATACTTGCACGTTGCAGTCGCATAAAACTTTAAATTAATCGTTGCGTAATTACACGTTGCGTAATTTTCTAGTCTAGTTGGCAAGTGTAACAGTGGTATAATATAAATACGGTAACATGTACGCGTCTAATAACGTTTAATAACTCATAATGTGATTTATATTTGATGATACATTTTTGCTGAATAATCAATCGGTGTAATGCGTCTAGGGTAACGGATGCGATTCTTCTTTTAGTGGAATTATCTCATAGTAATTATTACCCGAGTTGTGTAATTTGCTCCGGCTATATATTACATGAAGTAATCCAGTTCAGGTAGCACCGACAACCAGTTATTATTACAGCACTGATTGTCTAGGGGTAATTTCAAGAATGCGTTTCTGAATCGAATTAACTGAATACCGGCGGGGTCTTTTACCTCTTAAGTGGTTACAGAAGATATGGTACAATCATGGACACTTGATTCTGAATATCCTCACATTGTGACTTTATAATTAATATAACACGGAAAATTCTATAAATCTTTAAAATTTGGTACCGTAAGATATCAGTATTTGAATAATACATAAGTAAATAATGCAGTGTAAAGAAAATGAAATATACCAAATACAGACTGGTGGTTTTGGTATTAAATAATATAATAGATAAGGTCCGCAAATGTGTAACACAACGCAGGGTCGGCAGATACAACTCTATGATTGTTAAACTATAAACCGTATTTTAAGCGCCTTGTAAATTATATAAGCGTGTATTTCTTGCCCGTGCATACGTACGCCACTGATCGTGCCTATTAACGCGCTGGGACTCGCGTGTACGCCGTAGTACGCCGGTCTCAGGCGAGAGCTCTGGATAGTTAACGTTTTGTCACACTTTCCGAACCCTAATTATAAATAGACTTGTATCAGTCCGTTGTGCAATGGACATCAAGGCAGCGTAGTCACACATCTCGAGAATGCCTACCAGAGGTAGTCCATCAGAGAGGGATACATGGCTCTTGCCTCCTTGAGCAAACAAAAAGGGCCTATGGCTCTTTATATGATGTACACTCGAACCCCTCTTAAGTCGCCAAATCCGTGCATCATTACCTCGCTTAAGTCGCGAAATTTAGTCTCGCTTAAGTCGCGATCATAACCTCAACTTTTTTGTGTTTTAACTGCAAAAAGAAATTTTTAGAGATATACCACAGCACTTGTTATAACGAAAAATGAGCCAACTGAACGAAAAATCTTTGTAAGTATACCCAGTCGTGCGTGACAAAGTTCAATTTTCCACTTGAATGAATATTTTAAAGATTAAATATTTTTGAAAGACACCTAACCTATTTTAAATCAATAAATGTATTACACAATCATTTTTTTCAATAAAAATTGTACATATTCATGCGATAATCCAATTTCCAAACGTAGTTCTAAAACCTTTACAGGCGGCGACTTAACGGGGACGGTTTCGCGACCTAATAGGGGGAAGCGTGGTGAAATAACAGAGGATGTGAATTAAGCGAAGGTGAAATAAGGGGGGGTTCGAGTGTACTTCCTTGTAAACAAGTAACAGGGAAAAATGCTTGGCATTGTTTGAAATTGACTGTAATTGATGACCTATTCGTTCATTGTCGGATTCAAATAAACGCACCTACTGCATATAAGCAGGTAATGAGTAATCCTCGTATTTTGTAGGGATTTCTTCAATGTACAGGATAAGACAATATGTACATCTGTACATCTTTATATGATAAAGCGTTTCTGCGCATATGCTCCTCCTATAAAGTCCCACTTGTATCAAACCGTACATCTGGATGCCGCGGCATGCTTAATCCGTTTCCTAGCAGTCGGCGGACCATCATCATCATGGATGAAACTGAAGTGCGAGCTGATATATACATATAAAAAGTACTTCGTTTTAAAAGGTTTAACTGCTACAGTTATTGACAAAAGAGTGATATTCCAAAGGATTTTTCTTTGTTCCCTACGATTTAAAGGTGGGCTGTTGAATTTGAACGTAAGTCTTAGTCGGAATTAAGATGTCCAAAAACCTCTACGAAAGACGAGATTGTGACGAAAATTCTAAAAGCCATACTCGATGATTGTCAAGCAAAGCTTGTTCCACATTCGCAATATTTGCCGGATTTGGCTCCCAGCTATTACTTATTCTCCCCAAACATGAAGAAACGGCTGGTTGGACGAAGATTCACTTCAAATGAGGATATTAAAACATACGCTTATTTTGCAAAGTTAGACAAATCTTATTATTCTAGGGTTATTAAAAAGTTGGAAAGTTGTTGGACTAAATATATTGATTTGCAAGGTGACTATGCTGAAAAAAAAGATTGTCTTAAATCTTTATTTTCATTGCGAGGCCGAGAATTTTTAGAACGACACACGTAGGCAATATTTTAAAACACAGATAATAGATAATTAATAAAAATCTAATGTTATCACACAACTATGTATGTATATGTATACTGTGTACATTCCATGTCAAGTGAGACAAGAAAATTTTAGATTTGACCCAAAATTTGTGTGGAGGTAGCTTTTCGAAAGAAAATACGATTCCCAAAATTTTGGACCTCTAAGGTCAAAAAGTGAAGTTTGGTGACGGTCCAAAGTTTGGTATGCCTCTTGAGAACTTGAACTTTGATAAGTTGTCTACTTTTTGCAAATGTTAGAAAAAAAAATTATTGGTTGTATATGATAACACTTGCCGAGTAGAACGCATCTACGTTTTTTTCACATTTTTTTGGGTTTTTTTATAAAATTCTGTTCATTACCATGTATGTTTTAAGTTTTTTAGTGTGTTGATATCTTATTTTGTTTTGTTCCTATGGCAGCCCAATTTTTGAAAAAAAAAGCGAGAAAAAATTATTTATTACTATTCACCCACAATTAATTAATTAATTTCACAAAACTAAAATTCAGATCAAATTAAATTTAAAGCGTAACAAAGGTAGACTGAATATTAAAAAAAAAACAGCAGTACTAAATCAGATGTTCAAACTGAGCTCCGTTGACGGCCAAGCAATGACCTAAACGGTATTTAAATTCTACTGTAGTAGCTCTGTGTAACACCTCTGCAAGTACTCTGCGCATTTCAGCAGTTATTCGCACCTTTAAGTCCTCCAAATTACGAGGTCTTTGTTTGAACACATTATTTTTAACATGACCCCACAGGAAAAAATCTAAGGGCGTAAAATCCGGAGATCTGGCAGGCCACTCAATAGATCCTCTTCTGCTGATATACCTGTTTCTAAAAACATGATTTAAGTACTCTCTAACATGTACCGCAAAATGTGGAGGAGCTCCATCTTGTTGGAAGAAAATTCTATTGTCAATACCTCCATTTTCACCCGGGAATAAGGCTGTGATCGCAGGTATGACCTTGAGTTTAGCAGTTGAAGATATCAATCAGCGGTAAGGGTATCATCAAGAAAAAATGGGCCTATGATATGTCCTAATACGTTGTCTCTCACTCAAATGTTCCATGTCTTCAAATTTAATAATTAACAAAAATGTCAAACAAAAAATTTGCTTTCAACCGACAATAATTATTTATTCTTTGTCTGTATTAATTTAAATGTCAAATTTACATGGCATTCTTTATCAAAAGTAATGTTTCTATTTTAAAACTGTATGGCTTTTTCTCTTAGAGGTGACGAATGAAACGTAATAAATAATTTTTTTCTCGCTTATTTGTTTTCAAAAATTGCAAAATTTTGTGACTGAATAGAGAAAAGTATGCTTTTTTTTGTAACGAAAAAAAAAGTATGGGTGCCATTTAAAAAAAATTGGTTGCCATAGGAACAAAACAAAAGAAGATATCAACAAACTAAAAAAACTTAAAACATACATGGTAATGAACAAAATAACTTTTATATTGAACTTTTTTTTTTAACTTTGCAAATAACAAATTTAAAGCCATTATTTGATACTTTTGTACCACCTGTATAGACTTTTAAAAGCTTAGTCTAAGTTTTCTAGCACTTTGTTTACTTCATCGTGATACCAATATGGCCGAATGGCATTAAGCGTATCTCGGTGACTGAAGAACAATTTTAACTGCAATATATATATTTTTTTTAAATCAAACTTACATAAAGGTTTGAAACCATTATATCTACATGTTTTTAAGTTTAAAAAAAACAATGTTTTGTCGCCTAAACACCTATAAATAGTAAATCGGAATTCTTGCATTGTGAATTGTAATTTTTAACATAATAATTGGTATTAATGAAGATATTTTTAAATATGAATGTATCATATTTTAATTTTTAAAATGAGTAGAATATTTAAATGGAATTTAAAAAGTCCTGGAAACTTTTATACTTTGAAAAAATAAATAAAGATGAAGGCCTAAACTTAATAGAATTAACCTATATTTAATGTGTGATTATCGACTTTACAAAGTAATTTATCGTGTATCTAAATTCTTATGGAAAATGCTTCTATTCTTCATAACGGCTCATTTAACGGTGTATTAGTTAATGAGTTTTGAATACGTATGGGTATTTAAAAGGATCTTAAAAATATCATGGTAATAATATTTATCGTGACAAGTTATTGTTGTTATATAGATATTAGCCGGGCACACACAGAGGTTTATCTACGGACTTTGCCCGCCACAGTCAAAGTCTCTTGACAAATCTGTGCGTTAGTGTGTGAGCACGCGCCGGTCTTATTCATGCACAGACTTGTCTGAAGACATAAACCACGTTAAGTATGTTGATGCCATATATTGCACAGTCTTTTCACAGGCGAAATCCGCTTGTCTAATTAAATACATATTTCAAAAACGATAGCTGAAAGTATTGATACCCGTTTTATAGGGAAATAATGTTTAACAAAGTTTATGGACATTTATAAAAGTCATCCAAATTCATGGAAAATCAAATCAAATGAATACGTCAACAAAAATTAAAAAAATAGCGATTATGATGCTTTAATTCAGTATTGTAAAAAAGTGTATCCTGGTGCGGACCGCAATTTTGTGTTTTTAAAAAAATACAAAACTTACGAGGATGCGTCAGAAAGGAACTGAATTCAACTTTTGCAACATAATGCAACTTTTTTCTTATTTAAATTTCTTCTAGCCATTTTTCCACTAACACAACAAAATAGTACAAAAAATATCACAAGAAACGTGCAAAAAGTTTCCACTAAAAACTTTTGTCAAGACGAAATTCCGCAGTTTTGGCAAAGTCTGCAGATAAGTCTAAAGATTTCACCCAATAACAGACTGTTTTGTCTGCGAGAGATTAAGCACGCCAGAGTTGTCTACGGACATGTCTTTAAAGTTAGTGGAGTGGTAACATTTAGTCTGTCACATACTAAGTCCGCGAAAGAGCGCAGACTTAAACTGCCCTAAATAAAAGTCCGCAGATAAACCTTTGTGTGTGTGCCCGGCTATTGTTTATATTCCATTAGTAACGTCGAATAACATTATATTTTAGGTATGCGAAATTATTTTTCATATGCAAAGGTTACTTATACACATACAGGGTGCTAAACGGTTTTTAGCCACCAACTTTTAGGATGTTCTTTACCACATCTAAAATAATGGCGACATTCTGGCACTTCCGGATGGACCCGAAGTAAATACTGACTTTGTTGTTTCAAATGGCAAGTTACATTTTTTATGAAATGCAGTGCAACCTCTTCAACCGGAACATTCGTGGCTAGACCCTATTCGGATTATCGAATCCTTCGGATTGATGAATACACTATAGCGGAATTTTTGGCGGAATATGGTATTCTTTTTAACAGAAATGCATTTTTTAGAAGTATTTTATTAAGAGTGCTATTATGAGTGCTATAATTTAGCGTAATTTTTTTTGATTAACTCACAGTTTGTACGTTATTAAAATTATTTTGATTGTAGTATATAAAAATGGTCTGTTTGTATAAAAATTTTATTTCTGTTTTAGGCATATTAGGGATACACTTAAATCTGTTTTTATTTTTCTTGTTAATATAAGGCTTATTAAATTTAGCAGGCATTTTTGGTTATAAATAAGGGATATATGGAATTAAATTTATAGATTCTTGATATTTTTATATTTTAGATTAGATTTCTATTTAATCTAACGGATTTTAAATGTGGATGTGATGCAAACAATATTCAAAATTTAATAATATTCAGCAATCGGAAAATACTAGCTATGACCATTTGAGAACGGCGATGAGTCTTTTCTTGTCAGCGGTCGGTTTACCGAGGTAGCGGTTCTACTATAACTTCATAATTTGGACGTTCGGACCATATGTTCGGCATATGTTCGGATTAACGTGTTCAAATTAAAAATTTTGTCCTGTATATATGTTTGTACTCATAAAAAACTTACTTTAATAATCATTTTTTTTATTCTTGGAAAAAATAACCATTAAATTATTCACTCATCGTGAAGCACCCTGTATGCATTCAGTTTTCAAAGCCAGTTTTTACTAAAACGTAAGGCGTTATTATCATTATTTTGTACCTAAAAAAGTAAGGTATTAGCTCCATAAATTCTAATCACCTGTCAACCAACTAGATACTTCTGAAACAGTAATCTTAGGTATTTAGCGCAAGATTGTTTCCATTAATTTCGCTTATGGTGTTAGTAAGAATGCGCAATGCATCAATGCATGAAACTAAAACGTTAATTGATATTCATCCAGTGACAACTTGAATAAAGCCATTTTACAGTTCGCAATTTTTATTGCCGACAATAAAAATTGCAGCAATTTTTAATGCGCGCACGCGTATTTGTGTGTATTTGTTAAGAAATTGTCCAAACAGACATAAATATGCGTGAGTGCAGTAAAAAATTGCGAACTGTAAAGCGACCTTAAGAATCACCTGTAACATCAAATCGGAGAGTGTTAAAACGTCAGTATAGGAATTGTAAGTTAGATACTCCATACTGACAGACGTTTAGAAGAATGTTGTTAATTGCGGTATTATACACGATTTGATAAATCGACAAAGAAATCTGCCAATTAGTAGGTCAAAAATCAAACAATTAATTGAAGAAATTATTCGCATTACAAACACCGATTTTGCCCGATATTTTTTTTCCACCAGTCAAGGATACCAATCACTGAAATTGCCCGCTAGTTTATTTTCAGATAGATACCGCTAGGCTGCCTTATAAAATAAACCATAGGAATATATAGTCCGGCTCAAAAGTTCACCCTTCCGATTTTAAAACCGGTCCAGCGGTTTCCAAATAAAATAATTTTTTTTTTCAAAACTTTAACATCCTACCACCTTCCACACAAAAATAAAAATATAAAACTATTTTTATCTTAATAATTGTTCAAAATTATTCAAAATGCACTTCAAATAATAAAAGCATCTAAGAAACTCTTCTCTCAGATTGGTGAACATGTCCGGGATAATATGCGAACAAACAGCTATAATTAAATTAATTAATAATACCTGGTTGTGTATTAACTAGCTTGAACTTGACGTAATCCCACAGAAAGAATCGGCACCGAGCCGGTAATTCAACAGGCCCTCATGTATGGGGATTAGCAATAATAACAAACGAGAATATCAGGGAAACGGTCGTTAAAAATTTTCGTACTTTCGGCTAAATGTACATACATCATGGCATGTTTCAGTTTATATTAAAACGGCTTCATTTTTTGCTGATGACGAACGCGAACGAGAGCGATAATACGAAAGCAATGCGTCACCTTGACAACTGTATTCTGATTCTTTACGACATTCAGTATTTTGTTATATATGATATTAAAATTTAAAAATCAATAATGACAATAATAATTTTATTTGAGAACCGCTGGACAGACAAAAAATGGAGCTGGGTTGAAGAGCAATTTGGAATATATTTCAAACGAGGTGGTGACAAGACCTCCTTTTCCATTTGAAAAATTGCGATGCTGTGTGGTGGATCCAGTGACGTATAATACTTTTATGTTATATGAAAATAGGAAAAGTAGAAATATTTCAATTGGTTTTTGCACAGCGTCAGTATCTTGCTCCTTTCTAAAATTAGAGGCGGGGACACTTTTGAGCCTCAGTGTATTCAAAACATGACAACAAATTTTTGATATTCCGTAACGATTGATAGTAACGCGAAGGACGAAATGTTACTAGAAAGTATGTTACTAAAAATAGAACATGTCCAAACTCAGTTTATTGTACGATTTACTTGGCACAATTTTTTTTGCTTTACAAATTACACAGCCTGATAACGTGAAGGTCAGAGGATATCGGTCGATTTATTGGATCGAGTAATATCGCTATAAGTGGGTATATCAGAATTTCATCATTAATATAGAAATCAATAAATGCGTATTATAAAGGTGCATACAGTTTGTAGAATCGGTAGTGCAGGACCATATTTTATAAATTATATAATATTATATTTTACACTTTCTAAGTTTTTATGTAATAAATGTAAAACCATCCTAATACTCATATTTTAATAAGATATAATACGAGGTGTGTAAATTAAGTAACGAGACTGGTTTTTAAATTTTTTTTTATTCGAATAGAATTACAATTCAGTATTGTCTCCTTCAAAATAACTTCTTTGGGAAGCCACACAGCGCTTTGGAGATGGCTCTTCCATTCGTCATAGCAGTACTGGAACTCATATACTGGAATAACCTTCAGTTGGTTGGTTACAGCCGTTTGAATGTTTTCATGATCCTAAAATGACGTGCCTTGAGGTTATTTTTCAATCTCAGGCAGAGAAAAAGTCACAAGGACTCAAGTCAGTCGAGTAAGGAGGCTTAGGAGCCACAGGAATGTTTTTACTGGCTAAAACTCGTTTATTGAAATTGCTGTGTAACAAGCTGCATTGTCGTGATTTGGCCTCGAGGCACAAACTGTAAATACTGTTTGTTCCTTGTTTGGAGGCACAAACTGTAAATACTGTTTGGCCTGAGGCACAAACCTTTGTTGTCAATTCCCTGGCTATTAAAAGAGCAAATCAGCATGCATTTGATTTTCGGGACTTGCTCATTCTTGCCTTTTTGGGTCTTGAGGAGCTTGAAGTGTGCTATTCCATGCTTTGGTGCTTGGTTTCCGGGTCGTACTCAAACACCCAAGTTTTATCACCAGTAATGACATGTTCCATAAAAAAGGGGATCGATTCCGAAATCGATTTCAAAATCGATCGAAAATCGATTCCAAAAAGTCAAGACACTTTCTTTCCTGGTCCGTCCTTTTTCTTCCTGCGAAAGGTTTTTGGAACCTTTTTGCGCAGATTTTTCTCATCCCCAATTTGTTAGTTTAATAATCTGATGAACTGTGGTGCTGATTCAAATTTATCTCTTCCCCGATCATTCTTGTCGTCAACCGACGATCTGAACGAACACGATCCCATATGATATCGACATTGTCATCGGTTCTTGAATATGAAGGCCTTCTGGCTGCGTGGTTCATCCTCAATCTCTCTTCCTTCTGAGAATATCTTAAACCACTGAAAAACCTGGCTCTGAAAAAACGCTGTCTCCGTAAGCATATTGAAGTTGTTCCAAAGTATCCGTTGCGCTGTGTCCAAATCTGAAGCAGAAACTGATAGCACACTCAAAATTAATTGTCACTCATTTCTAAAATTTCTTCTATATCGAGTGCGTTTTAGAGCATATGTGGTCTTCATAATAAATATGAATATGTAAAAGGAAAGGTTTAAAAGTTAAGAAATAACTTGTTCAGTTCAAATGAACCATGTTTTTTTCAGTCTAAATTAACTTTCCGTTCTCTTTTTTCATATGTGCATTATGAGCGGTAAAGTTACCAATTTTGGGATATTTTTCAATTTTCTTTTTGTGAATGATTTATCTTTAGAACTTTCTATCAAACTATCTATAAGGGTAAACAGGAAAATTTAAAACATCTATACGTAGGGCGTTCCATTCAAAATAAGGAGATCAATCGAAGCACAGTCGAACACAGTCGAACATATTCGCTACTACCTATTATAAAAAAAGGTAAGAACGATCCAAGTAACCTCGTACCTATATTATATTTTCGTATTTTTATAATATAATAACGATTGTATTCATCAAATATGCACTCAAAACTCACTCGAAGGATCATTCTAAAATCGATTTACATTTCACAGTACGTTAAGTGGCCCATTTAAAATGCAAAATCATCAACCGATTAAGGTTACTGCCTACTTCTATATCGAACAGAAAAAATCAAATTGACCACTGAATGGTTGCATCACGAAAATGAAAAAGAAATAAAAAATATAAATACCCTTCGTATTATTATGTTATGTATATGCATATATTTTATTTTCCTATTTACTCTTTACTTCCTACTTAGAACTACGTGGCACCTTAATATATGAAAGGCGTTTTTGATAAATGATATACGTGCTATACTATTTAGACTCAAAATGAAAGAAATGCTTTAAATTAAGTATTTTGTTTTTTTTTTTTTGTTTGCTTTAATGCGATATTATTTAATTCATGTACACACCGTGGCAAATAAAAAAACACAATACGAGTATATAGATATATTAAGATATATTTTAAATAATTATTTTATTAAGAAATATTTATATATTTCGATTAGATAAATTAATTATTGATTGATTTTTTTAAATAAAGGAAAAATATTAACAGAAAATTTGTTATGTATTACCCTGAACTTATTTACGTAGGAACGTAGCGTTATTGTATCTACATACTGCGATATAATTTCACACCTAATTCAAGCCAAAAAATTAAGTAGTTACACTAGTTTGAACTTAATAAACACCTTATCGATGTAGTACAATTTTATCACATGTTAATGTCGATGTGAATGTTAATAATAGGATTTATTAAAAACTACTCAGTTGTTAATCCATGTGTGTATGTAATTAACACCTTTAACGGTGTCACGAGTAGAGTAATAAAATATTTAATTTCACAATATTTTATGATCTGTTGAAGACAAACGTTTACAGATTAGGTGCAATTAAAAAGTAATATCCGAGTACATTTGAAACACATAATATGTACATATTTCTATCCCTTGTACATTAAATGTTGTAAACAAGGATTAAATTAAACAATGTAAACAATAAAAAATAGGAAAATTAATACAATAAAGTCATTGCAACAGGGATGACATTTATAAATTAATATTTTCCAAATCAGAATTTCTTTTTGAAAAAATCCTTGGACACCTCATTGTAATTTATTGTGTATTTATTTTTACGCTAGAATTAAATGCAGAAGTGACGTCACTACTTCTTTTACGTGGCATCATGTTTTATTTTTTTAAATAGAATACCTATGTTCTTTTTACTTTTGTATTCTCCAGTAATTTTAATAAAGATTAAATTAAACATGGATCCTTATAAAATGGAAAAAATAATGAAAATTGGGGGGGGGGTTGGAAAGGTCGAAAGGTCGCAGTTGTACCCGTGTATGACAGTATACTGACGTAAAAACAGCTGTTTTGCAGCATGTTGTTACAGACAAACGTCGCAAACAAGCTCGGGTAAGTGGTGGTGAGTGCACGAGACAGACAGAGACAATTTAATTTGGATTTAGTCAAAATGATGGTAGCGTCTAATTTTCCATCCGTAAAATTAGATCATATTGAGTTCCAGACAATTTGTCCAGAACGCTGCGAGTGGAAAGTACGGCGAAGTTATCTGCCTGCAGAAACAACTCAGACAATTATACACATCACCAATGTGTGAGGACTTAAAAATCTGAACTGCACGTTAAACCTATATGCCTTAATATTGATGAAACAACAGATGCTACTAATCTTGACTCTCCCACGTTTTGTCATATTGTGGATTTATTTACAGGCAAAGAAGTAGATGTCTCTGAACAAGATATAAATGTGCCTCTACAAAACTTTAATAATTTTAAATATGCTCCCAGTTACGTCTGTAGACGTTGAACTCTTTTTCATCTTATAAGTGGATATTAAGTGACAGGCGCCAGAGATTAACTCCTGAACATATGGAACAGTTATTCATAAGTTATGAAAACTCGAGTGGCAGCACGAACAAGTTATAGCGTCGGTTACCGTATGTATGCAAGTTCTGTGTCTTGTGATTATGGTTCTTTTACCTGTTAGGCTACAACAATCACCCCTCATGTAAAAGGGTGGGCCATCTATTGGTTCCTTTTTAAACTTATGGTTCCTTAGAGGTTATTTTTACATTGCCGACAGTGACGCGCTTGACATTTGAATATATGTGGTGTCTAACTTCCGCTGTAAGAAATGGATCGTTTTATACTTGAACAACGTTGGGAAATATTGAAATATTATTTCCAAAGTGAATGCTGTGTTGCAGAAACAGTGAGAAAATTAAGAACAATTTTTAGTCGAAAATGAAGCTCCGTCATGCCTGGTGTGAGAAAGTTCTTAAGAAAAGTTCGTGAAACTGGCATGCTTATGGATAACAGAAGTCATCCACGTACTCGTCCGGTGCGCAACAACTGAAAGAATTGCTGCTGTTGCCCAAAGTGTGCGTGAAAAACCCAGGAACTTCAACCTCGTCACAGAGCACAACAAACTTCCACGTCAGTCGCACTTCTGCGAGGAGAATACGCAGACAGAGACCTCGGATTATTTGCTTACAAGTTGCAATTTACCTGGAAGAGGTAAGGAAAACAACCATCCACTCCGTTACACGCTTTCTCCGTGTGGCTTTATGAGTTTGAAAACGACGTTGATTTCCAATCGAAAATTTATTTTCGGACGAAGCTCATTTTCATCTGGAGGAGATGTTAATAAACAGGAACATTTCAGGTTCCAAACCACACGTAGTCATAGAGAAGCCAATGCATCCTGTAAGAGTGACTGTTTGGTGTGGGTTTTGGAGTGGTGGCATCATTGGTCCGTACTTTCAAAATGAAGATGAAGTAAAAGCGCCAGTAAATGGAATGCGTTACGGGAGACATGTTAACTGATTTTTGTGTGACTATTTTTTATGGGGACATGTTAAGGACCGTTGTTGCTCCAACGATCCACAACAATTGACGCACTGAAGGAAAAACATTAATCTAGTTATTCGAGCAACAGATGAAAAATCCACAAACAATCGAAAATATACCGCAGAATTGGGTGAAAAGAATAAACTATCATGCAGCCAGCCGTGGCGGTCATTTAACTGAAATTGTTTGTCGTAAATAATGAGAACGCATACTTTCTTGATTAGAGCAATAGTTATTTAAAAAATATTCAACGATGTAGTTTTTATTAGCAATTTTAAAAAGAAACCATCTAGATTGCCCACCCTATATAAGGTTTGATAAGGAATAATATTTCGTAACGCGTTACTGATAGAAACCTGGAGCCGCCCCTGTAAAGTAGGTAAAACTATTATTAACTTCTGAACTCTAGTTACAACTTATAACACTCAACAAACACTTTTGCCTCCATTGATTCATTGGATATTAGAGATGGATATGCATTAGCTCGTGTAAAAACATTTTCATTGCTATCCTTCAGTAACCGTTGTATTTGACAATATAAATATTAGGCCGTCTTTTTCACTTTTAACCCTCTTCCTAACTCCTCCGCGAATATTGAAGGTTCCTTCAACTACCTGGTAGTTGTATAACCTGAAAATCCGAGTATCACCCTTAAATTCCACTTCTCGATGTCCATCCTCTGTATGTCTTAAAACTATACAATTTTTGCGTGCCTGTAGATTGGTGAGCAACCACGAGATGGCGGTAATGCCACTCCAATGGCATTCCCGTAACGCACGGGTCGCCACAAAAAACTGGAGACATCGATAGGCGATGAGGAAGCGAACGCATATGACCATCCAGAGTAAGGCGCCGACGAAATCGGTAAGGTGGCCGTTGAACTTTCTGATTTGAGCATTAGTCCGGGCAAGTGGCAGGTATTGAAATTCCCTTTCGCATATTTGCTAAGCTATGAGAATCACAGGCGCGCCTGTTCGGCATATTAATGTGTTTAAATACGAGACAGGCACTCTACTTTTAAATAATTTGCATTTCGAGTATCTTACGAAGTAACAGTAAGTATGCGTACTAGTACACTCAATTCATGGTACAAGTATTTTTCTAACAGATAGATCTTACGTTACGTGTAGGGGGTCCTGCATAGAACGAGTTTATGGAATGTGAGTGAAAGTGTGCACCAGAAATGTGGATTTTCCAACTATTTAGAAATTTGGAATGAGTTGGCGGCATTTGCTAAAGTACCTGATGGCACTAAACTTCCGCCTAAAATTTTTTCAAAAAAAAACAATTATTATAAAAATTATGAACAAATGAAATTTTATGCAGCGATTAAAAAGAACATTTTTATCTCGGAAATGGAAGGCTCTAATCGAAAAATTTTATAGGACAACTTTTTTCCGAAAGGCATTGAACTTTTTGAAAAAAAATGTTAGAACCTCTGTAGAATGGTTAAACAAATAAAAAATATATTGTTATATTGATAAAAACATAAATGTGTATAAAAATGTGATGCGAGTGACGAATAATTGGAATGCAAAAAGTTTGCTCATTTGATTGGAAACTATGTGTGTGATTTCTGTAAACGTTCAATTAACAACAATAAACTTGATTCGGACTAATGCAAGGTTTTTTCTAAATTAGGTTTAATCAAATTTTAACGATGATTATTATTTAACAGGCACTCTACGAATTCGGATAAACTTCAGACATTTGAATATAAATAATTTGAATAAATAAATATAAAGATTGAATGAATAAATATAAAGATATTTGAAGCTCTTCAAATGTCTGAAGTTTATCCGAATTCGGCAATTGCTCGTTAAACAATAATCATCGTTAAAATTTGATTAAACCCAATTTAAAAAACTGACGTACCTAGTCGAATCCAGTTTATTGTTGTTAATTGAACGTTTACAGGAATCACACACACATTATTATTATTATTCGTAACTCGCATCACATTTCTTTTACACACACGGATGTTTCGATTTATTTAAAGGATTGCAACAACGATTACCTTGAGGCATGGTTGTAATAAGCTTAGAAAAGCTAACTCATTCAATAAAACAGTTGACAAACGACAAATCACACGTTTTTTCCAAGTTTAGACGCGTACACGGCGCGAGCACTAGCACCGCGCGCAGCGAAGTCTAACAAAACAAAAGCAGTTTATTTGGAAGCAGCGATTCGCAAAAAAAAAATTGTTTTCTAAATATCTGAAAATGTATAACGAGTATTTAGCCAAAAAGAAAATTTTAACAAGTCATGGAGAACATTGAATTCTCAGCATTTTTTTATTATAAACAATATTTTTTTATTTGTTTAATCATCTTGCTCTAACATTTTTTCCAAAAAAGTCTGAATGCCTCTTCGAAAAAAGTTGTCCTATAAAATTTTTCTGATCAGAGCTCTCTCCATTTCGAGATAAAAATGTTATTTTTAATCGCCGCATAAAATTTCATTTGTTCAACTTTTATAATTGTTTTTTTTTTCTAAAAAAGTTTTAGGGCAGAGTTTAGTACCACAGAGGTATTTTGAAAATGCGCCAACTTATTCCAAATTTCAAAATAGTTGAAAATCCGTGACACGTTTCACAAATTGTTACTCAATTATTTTATACAATTTATTATACATATTGAGAATAAAAGCTCATGAGCTGATAAAATATATAAAATATTTTACATATTTTTCTAATCAGTGCTGGAAGAGTTTCTCTTTCTTTTTATTAGGGGTTATTTTTGATAATTCTATTCTATTCGGTGTACAGTGATTGTACTAATCATCTACCTAATACGTAGGTATTTAATTAGTTAGTTTAGTTTGCATTTATTTGTTCAAGAAAATAACACAGGTCTAAAAAAAATCCGCTCCAGGAATCCAAAACTCTATCAAATCCGAAGTATTTTTTTTGTGCTGGAACCTGAATTTTTAACTCAGAAAACTCTCACCGCGTAGATTCTCAGTAAAATCCAGTTTTTTGTTGTCAAAATACATTTTTTTGCGAAATATTTTTTTTTTAAATATTCAGGTATATTTATTTGTCAACCAAACATGTCATTTCCGCATAGTTTTTAAGCGCTGAATACGATTCCGGGTTGTCAAAATGTGTACGAGACCCTTCCATTTTCCATAATATGAGAATTTATGGTGAAAAACAGCTCAAAAATGGAGTAATTTGTGTTTTTCAAGAACGTATCAACACACTCTATACCGCAAAATACGCACACGCCATGGTTAATAATAAATAATAAATGAACACGTTTTATATGATTTCTCTTAATTAATGTAAATATTTAACTGAAATAAATTATTTATTTCGGTTTGTTTATAAAATAACAGGTTAGCTGGCAAAACCATTAGGTATACGAGACCTAGTATCTGTTGAATATTATACATACAACGATTGTGTAATGCCAAAAAGTAAACACTTCCTTGAATAGTAACATGGAGTAGCAAACGGGTATTAGTTCTTGCCCCTTGTTCCATTTGGTATTCAAATAGGTGATTAATCACGTATAAATAAGAAAGACGGGAATTGTCAGTGATAGCAGAGAATGGTGCTTCCTCATTTATTACTTTATTTGGCAATAAAGTACCAAAGCACCCATCCCTAAATGCAAAGTGAACGCCTAAAATTATGTATTTATTGCTGTTTACTTCTCGTGAATGTAGGCCTATTGTAAACCTTGCCTATTAAACAACAATAATAACACATGAATAAAACAAACATTAATTTTAAAATTTAACCTACTAAACTTTTTAGTGTTGTGATATTTTCGCAGTTTTATTGAAGTGCAGTTTTGTTTCATTGGTCGGAATATTAGATAATACTACGTCTAACTATGTATAGGTATTAGACTCACAGTTAATTTTAAAGAAACGTGTCTCACCTCCTGAATATTTTCGTTTTAATTTTGTATGAACGTAAACGAAAGTTGAGGTGGTTCGGATGTGAAAAAATTGCATTAACCGGCCCTTACGAGGATTTGAGAGTTTTTATATTTTTTCCGGCACAGGATTTGTCGAAAACGACTTTCCACGATATATTATTGACACATAGCCATGTTACAAAATGCCGAAAAACCTATATCCGATGTAAAATTTTCCAGGGAAACACGATCCCTCCAGTAGTTTTGCTAATATTTCATCCCTGAAAAGTTTTCCCGGAAAATTTGGAAAATCGATTTTTACGGAAAACTCATCTCTATACCATACTCATACAAAACATTTCGAATTTCTACTGAATACTCTTCGATATATGTACTTTCGACCTGAAGGGCCGTTAGAAATGTGTACTCTCAATGTGAACCAAATTTTACTGGAAAATACAGTTAAATTGCCGAATTTCTGCATGAAGATCTAGCTTACTTTATTTCTCAAAAATAGTTTATCAAGTACATGCAGTGATAATATAAAGCTTTAGGAACTGGCGACACTGGGCGAGAGGTGGAATCCAAATAATAAAAAGGCAACCAACATGAAATTATTGTACATAAACTTTGTGTAATTTTTATTCGAACAAAACTATCAGTAATCAATACAGATTACCTTATAAATATACTTGCCCGGAGAATATACTGCCTCTGCTTTTCATTATTTGTCAATATATTATTGTAGTCACTCACCAATTGTATAGCCCATTCTGCAATATCGTTGACCACCTTCAAGTTCTTGACCTTCTCTTATAAGCGTCATCTTTTGACCATAAACTAGGATCTATTTTCAGGAACCCGTATCCGTGTCAATATTAACTCGTTCGATTCGACATTTATAAAACGGTCTACATCAACCCCCATTGATAGTTACCATCAATTTTTTGCCATTAATTTCAAAACCATGTTACGCTTGACAGTCACTGGGACATTTTAATCGAAAAAGGCCAGAGCTGCTGTCTCTGGGTTAGATACCATAAACGTTGAAACACCGTTTTTGACGATTTTTCTGCACTATATTTTCATTAGTACACGGTGCGAACAACGAAAAATTACAGGTTGAGAGGTGACTCCTATTGACAATCTCCTCGATGCACGTGAAAATTTGAGGTTAGAACTTCGTCTGGTCGACGGCGGAGAAAACCCACACTATTACATAAATTATACTCTATATAAATTTAGTGGACATAAATTATTCACAAGATTTCATTGTCCGTTTAACGAACTTCTTGACGTGACAGTTTACTCACGTAAAAAGTGGTTTTCAAGATTTTATAAACAAATATACGTGTATGTATTCTTAGCAAGTATGTAAGTATACGTATACATATGTATTTTCTAGACCAGATTTGGCTTTACCTATGTCTAGTGCATCAGAAAATACATTTGAACATTTTAATAATTTCTTATCATTTTTAATATATTACCATTACAGGCCTGTTTCTCAGAATATTTAATATTAAATGTTAAAGCCGTATCTGGTTTGAAATCCATTTTTCCGATGTCCATAATAAATGTACTCCATAAAAATCGCCTCCAATAAAAATGGATGTACAATTAAAAAAAAATAATCGTAAATTTTTCTTTATGTACTCAAATACATTTTAGTCCAAAGTGGATGATATAGTTCAAGCATTTTGGTAGTCAAAATAGGAAATCCCAAACTCCGTAATCCTTGTTTTATCTTAGTCTTAGTTTAATTTATAATATAGTATATATGTAGAAATAAATATAAATACAGATAACTTGTATGTTTGAATATATACACCTCATTTTATGTACCCTAATAAATTGTGACCAGGGTATCAGGGGGAGTGATACTCGTACCACACAAGTACCTAAGAGGGAATTACTTTTTTCGATATTTCATGCTGAAGACCTCCTTTTGAAGCAGAATATTGCCGTTTTTGTCTCATATTGATAGCTTTTTTATTTTCTATATCGAAAAATGTATTTTTTTCGAAGCTCCCCCTTCGAATAGGTTACCCCATTTTATAGTTATTTTCATCCTCATGGCTGGGAAATACTTTGTAAAAAAGTGTCCGAGACGCACCGTTTTCCCTTCTTATTGTTAATACTACGAAAAATTCATTTTCTGTCAATTCTATAACGCTTTCTATATGCATACATCTGTAAATAAATATGCACTTTATATAATGTCGCTCTTAATTAATTGAAACTTTTTTATGTTTAGTAATTATAAATGTAGTATACGTCATAATAAATTATTATTGAAATAGAAAGTGACTGAGTAATGTTTATTAACTTTATTTTCAAATAGGTAATGAAACTAGTATACCTACCGGCATAAAAAAGTTAATTATGTGTAGGTTCTCCCTCATTGTCCTAGAATATAGTATCTATTACGAATTAAATTACAAAAATAAGTATTTTTTTCGAACCTCAATACATATTAGTATGTGATGTTATATCCACGATCAAAGACACACACAAAGTCAATAAAGACAAAGTCAATAAATGCAACGGTGATTTCGAAGATTTATTTCATGAAGGTGCAACCGTGGAGTCTGTAAGTGAACATGGCTGAAAGCTTTTTATTATGCCGAACATTTATAGTAAAATAAAAGCTGGGTTATTTTACAATTCAATTCCTGCCGAAGCTGTAGTTATTTAGGGGGAGTCAGACTCATTTTTTTTTAATTCTTACTTAATACGTCTCGTTTACAGCTTTAAAAGCTATTCATAT